>JAOWCC010000019.1:87174013-87334355 GCA_030867875.1 Actinernus sp. WN-2022
ACAATATGCAAATAAGATGATCTGTGACGTCATTAGTTGGACACAGCCGTATGAAGAATATCTCTGCATATACTCAGTAAAAACAATTCAAACTTTGCACACGTATGGTACTAGGCAAAACGCACATCATTATACAAATTAAGATGTTACCACGGTAACACTCAGGCCCCAACTGGCCCCAGGCCCATTCAATGAGGAAAATAAATTTCCTAATTTATCCTTTGCCAAACACATTAGTTCTACTGTGGGCATATCAGAAGGTTTGGAACAGTGTAAACAGTCTTAAAACTACAATTTTAGGTTCAAGGAGAAAAGAGCCCTGGGGCCTAGAGTGTTACCATGGTAACATCTTAATTTGAATAATGATGTGCGTTTTCCGTAGTACCATACGTGTGCAAAGTTTCAATTGTGTTTACTGAGTATATGCAGATATATTCTTCATTTGTTATTTGTCCTCACGGCTGTCCAACTAATGACGTCACAGATCATCTTATTTGCATATTTTATAAACCTTAATATCTCTGGCACGAGATGAGATATTGACAAGCAATAAACACCATTCATCCTCATTACAAAAGGACTTTTAAATGGGGTCTTAATTGTAATGACGAAAATTTCGTTTCATAGGCCACTTTAATGGCGGACATAAAAACTCAACATTTGGAGGATGATAACAACCCCAACCGGCTACATTGTGGCGTCGAAATAGGCCCTGATATTTGCCCTTGGACATTATCTGATCCTCGAAGCTCACAGTTTCTTCTACTGATGATATCAAGCGTTTTGAATTAGCGTTCTTGTAACAGGTCTTCTGTAATAATTGGGCCTCTAGCAAGATTTCAATTTGATAAACATTTTCACGGGTTCGTTTACAGCATTTCACATGAGATGGGATGATATATAAACTCGAAAGAATCTGAAGACCATGCACTTTACTTTTCGAAATAATTCACAAATACAATCAGACACCATTGTAGTTCTATGCAACAGGAAGTTCGTAGTTATTTTAGAAGTGCTTGAATAATTGTATTTATTTATTTAAGTCATATTTAACCGACAGAACACAATTCGTTAATCTCAACGGAATTACATCTTCTAGACTTACTCTGAAGCAGGGCTTGCCACAGAGTCAATTCTTGGCCCCATCTTTAGCTTGTTCCTACTATTCGTGAACGATATGCACTTATCCAGCGAATCAAATATGGATGTCTACGCCGATGATCGACGTCACCATAACATCAAAGTCAAGCGATCCCCCATTACTCAACCAAGAGTTGAACAACACCCTAGACAATCTCAGTCAGTGGGCAGCTGAAAATAAAATGTTCATCAACACTGACAAAACTAAAGCTATGCTCGTAAAAGGGAAACGGCTCCGGAAACGTATCTGCAACGAAAATATCCATCTTGGATATCCGGTTGAATGGATCTCCCATCCGAGTGCCGTCAATGGCCACAAGGTACTGGGCGTGGTTCTCGATGATGACCTCAGTTTTACTAATCATACAGAGAACTTTGCAAGAAATTAGCCATACGAATCCGCGGACTCCTGCTTCACATAAGCCCTTTTCTCAAAACGAAACATATTATAATGCAGTAATTAAACCCATTTTTCTATACGGCAGCACTGTATGGTCATATTGTAGTAAAGAAAATCTAAACTGTGTATACTGAAGCTAGCTTCAGAAAAGAGCTGCCCGTGTCATCTTAGGCGCAGAACGCAGAGCCTCCTCTGTGACGCTTTTTAATAATCTGGGTTGGCTCCCATTCTATGTTCAGGCATATATAAACCGTTGTGCCATTATATTGAATAGGATTAATGATGGAACGCCTGAATATCTAAATAGCCTCCTAACTTGAAACTCTGAAAGACATCAAAGGAACACAAGATATGCTCAGCTAAACCTTTGTTGTCCGTTCAGTATAAAAACAATACTGAGGGAGGCCGAACCTTCACTGTACGTTCCATTCGCGACTGGAATCAATTATCCACTACTCTTAAAAACTAGCATATCATGAAATGTCTTAAAAAGAATCTCTTTCAATAACTTATTCTAAAACAGAAAAAAAAAAAACTAAAATTTGCAGATCCATAGCTACACCCTTTATGCAAATACTTTTAGTGATTTTATGAATTTTGGGTATTTTTAATCATTCGATCTTATTGTATTTAATTGTTTTTACAATCTTTTTATTGTCCCCCAGAATGGAAATAGATGGTCAAAATTGGGGGGGGGGGGGGAGGGGTGGGGGTGGGGGTTATCCCTGCGCTGACAGCTGTATCTGGTGAAAAAATGGGTCCCTATCTGGGGCCATGTGTTTTGACCTGTTCCCTTACTCGCCATTCTTCCAACCCATGCAAAGACAAGTTATCGCAACCTTATTTCCGTTCCTTCTTAATTTAATACTCCGCCATAAGAAATATTTGCAGCCTTCTTCGCTGAAGTCTTCCTCGATATGGCAATATGGATGAACGAATGTTTGGTGCAATTAGTATTGTCAGTACTAGACTAGCTGTCAATAGAAACTGGAAGATGGACAATACCTAAGACATCTGCGAGGGAGCGTCGTTGTCTGCATGGTGTGTTGTTCTAGGAAAGTGGAAGATGAAATTCATTTCATTAAAAATTGCAAACTAAATGGTACGGCGAGGCGGAGAGAGGTATATCGTTATAGCGTTTTCACAAGCTGTGCTATTTGTAGCCGCCAATTCGGTGGGTTGCACCAGTGGCGGAACAAAAGATGCCTCATTAGCTACGAACAGCATGGCTGCTACGCTTTTGTGATTTGATTCCCTTAGGAATGATTGCAACGCAAGAATAGCGGGAAACCGTTCTAAAAATAACCTAACTTGTGAAAATGCTGTGACATTGGCCTAGTATGCGGAATGGACGTTCCTGGTTATGGGCTCCTGTTTTTATTCAGTACGTAGTTTTTACTTTTCACTTGTATTTGTCTTATTTTGAATAGTAGTAGTTTTATAGATGTACTTGAGCTGAAAGCTAATAAACTTGACTTGACTATTGAGTACTGCACCAATCAGAAAAGTCCGTTCGCTGGCAGGCGTTACCTTCACTTCCTCCCCCCCCCCCCTCCCCTTTTCCCTTGTCCTCCCCTCCCCTTACTTCATTTTTTTGTCTTCGTCTCATTCTTCCCTCGTTAAAATATCAGTATCGCGCCTTTCCCAAAAGAACGCCGGCGTTGCAGGCTAATATCATCCTAATATCAGCTTTACTGTAATCCTCAGACTTTTCACTCTTAATTATATACATAACCTTAGAACGGAACTGCAGGGGGTGAGGTTGTGGACGATAGTTTCTAGAACCACATACCTAACGCAATGCACTAAATGCACTATCGCTAAAAATATTACCACGAGTTTGCATGATGACGTCACATACTACAACTACCAGAACTCTTTGCGCGGATTCTTTTGTTCCTTTAATTTGACCATTGTCTTGGAATTCTCAAAGGAGTTGTTAAAAAGGATTCTGGTAGTTGTAGTAAAATGACGCCATAATGAAAATGTCCTATAGGCCATTTGCAGCGGGAAACAGTCACGTGCTGATAAGACCACGGGAAAGGCGTCGCCATGGATGCTGGATGGCAAGCTATCTTTAAAAACGCTGCTTTAGAAAGATCAACAATCGATTGGAGGTGGAAATAGCATTTACAAATAGGTTTTGCTAATAACACTACCGATCCCGTACTGTTTGGTCCAAATCCAGTTAGGGCTTCCTGTGTATTTCAACGTAATGATCATGTGACAGGTCAAAAGGAGACTGGGGCGAGTGGTGTGTCTTCCGCCGCCATATTGGTTCGAGGGGATCGGACAAGATGTCGGAAAACACAGATGCTAGCAATGGGCGAACTGTTCTTTAACGTGGATACAGGGTATTTAGAGGGGCTGGTGAGGGGCTTTAGGTCTGGGATACTCACACAAAGTGACTACTTGAATTTAGTGCAATGCGAAACCTTGGAAGGTAAGAGAAGGATACGATACGACAATTTACTTTACTTTAGTTAGTTCGTGCATGATTGGTGTAGAATGTTATGGTTTTATGGTATATAAATGAAAGTATAGCCATCATTGTCATTGAGAATGTAAAACGTAAAATGCAATGTAATATTTGCGTATTGCATACTGGTTTTAGCCGTAAGATTACATATTGTTCTAACAAGAATATGAATTATGATGTCATAACTTCGCCAAAAGGCCGAAGCAGAAATCTCTTATGACTGGTAAAGATTTTACCGGAATATTGTTGAAGGTTGAAGGATATGGGTTTGCTTGATAGCCAACTTCTTTCCCATGGAGCTCCAGCGGGCAGTTAAAATGTTGAACTCTTTAGTGGACAACTTTCGATGAGTTTTGCACTTGACCCCCCCCCCCCTAAGGTGGGCATATGTGGGGCATTTGATGATAATTGTCCAGTTTTTGTGATCCCAGTGGGTCGAGGATTTTACTTGAGTTTAACTTCATGTATGTGTACTTTCAATGTTTGTGGGAGGGGGTGGGGATTTGACTGGAGCCCAGTTTATCTCTTCTTCATTCCATGTGACATGCCATGGTGGTGATCATCAGGTAAGATTTTAGCCAATGTTTTTTGTCTCGTTTCTATACAAAAAAAGTCACATACATGTACATGTACCATTGGGAAATACAGTATGTTTTTTCAGCAACTGGACCATCAAAGTTCCACGGTTGGCACAAATGACCCTCAAATCGATCACTTTGCTATATTTGCAAAAGTTTCCAATATGGAAGATTTAATTTTTGTGGGAGGATTAAGATGGATGACTAAAACAAAATCTGATGATTTGAACTACCGAAGACATCTTGATGATGTCACAGCTACATCATGTATCCATTTATAATAGGTTTCTCAATGTTTTCAATTACCTTTAAAGTGCTTATGAAACACAATTTTTGTCATTAAAATAATGATCTTATTTGAAAGTCTTTTTGAAATGAGGAAGAATAGTGTTTATTGCTTGTCAATATCTCATCTTGTTCCTGAGATATTAAGGTTTTTAGAATATGCAAATTAGATTATCTGTGACGTCATTAGGTGGACACAGAGCCATGAGGACAAATAACAAAAATGAAGAATATATCTGCAAATAGACAGTAAAAACAATTGAAACTTTGCACACGTATGGTACTAGGGAAAACGCACATCATTATGCAAATTAAGATGTTACCATAGTAACACTAAAATTTTAATGTTGAAAATTTCGTTTCATGGGCACTTCAACGTCAGTAAATTTTATATTTTTGACATATATAATTTCCCATCATATTGACAGCAAAGTAACCGAATACCTGTGTTCGATTCGTTAAGAGGGAGATAAGTTATTAAATTGTTAATTTCAGTAATTTTCCTGCCAAAATTTGGCAGGAAATATACATGTACAATATAGAACCATTTACAAAATAACTTCTTCATTCATATTTTAGAGTTTAAAATATTTGTTCACGACAATCTAGCAATTAAAGAGTAAATCAGTACCCACAATCATGTTTTTAGAATTTTCACTTTTTGAGAGGAAATACTTTAAAATTCACAGTGAAAAAGAGGATATGTCATTATGACATCATATTATTTTGAAAATGTCTTTTAAAAATAGATATTTGAGTATTTTTCGGGTTTTAAAGAGGAAATATACTAATTGTACACTAATATTATGGTCTTTTTATGGTCTTTTTATGTTTCTTCAATTTAGAAAGCATGACTGATATCAGACCCATGACGTCAGAAAATCTGATGTCACAGGAAACTTCAGTTCTTAAAAACTCTGCATATATTTATTGTAGAGACTAAAATTGCGGCAATCAAAAACATATTTATGTTGTTGTGATAAGTAAACATGCTTTATTTCAAATGTATAGGTAATGCAGAATTTGACCTTAAAAGGAGTTGTTCATTATGACAATAACGTCAATATACAAACATGTTTGATCCTAAAGATGTTATTTCATTTTAATATTACATAAAACAAAATGTGCTGGTTTATATATTTTTGGCTCACTTTGTAGTGATCGATTTTTAGGTAACTTATACCATGCGTGTTCCAGCATGGCTCACTCAAAATTTCCAACTGTGGGGGAGGAAGTGAGCGGACGACCTCGTACCGTCTGAAAATCAGGCTAGAGGGAGAGCAGCCTCAGAGAAAGTGGTTCTGCCCCACCCACAATCAAACTAGTTGAACAGTCTTTCAAATTTCCATCCACTTTAGCCTGCAAACAGGCCTGTTCGTAGGCTACATGTACATCCACACCAGTATTTTGTGTCATGTTTTATTAAACAAAAGACTTTCAACAAATGAATCAAACCTCAGATCAAGGGCTCTGAGACAAAATTATCATGTTTTTATTTGATCCAATTCCGAGGGTCATCCAAATTTCAATAAATGAACATGATCATAAGCTTAGAATACCCGTTCAAAATATAATGTTTTCCTTTAAATTTATGAGCTAACAAAGTAGTTTTATCTTTGGTCATAATTTGCCTGTTTCTGACTTTTTCATAAGCTTTGAATTTCAGTTATGAATCCCTCAGTCCCCTTCATGCTTGGCGACTTTCCGATGGAATGCATCCTATTCGCTTAAATCACTCAACGGATGTCAGTTAATAAGTTGATCGTTAACTCACCCTTGACGGTCCACTGAGAGAAGAAAGATAGGGTAGGGTAGGAAGCAACAACTCAGGCCTTTGTCCTCTCGTCTGCTAATTACAGTGTGTCAAAAATAACGGTTGCTATGGGACAACAATGAAAGATACCCAAGAAAATAGCAGCACCTTATTTGCATAAGAAACCAACAAAATAGATTCATAGATTAACGTGTCAACACTCTTTGTAACACTAACAAACATGCACTTTATAAAGGAACATTTGTGTACACAAGCTGAATGTGATCACAGCAAGGGACCTCTTTGTTTGCAGTGGCTGAATGTCACCCAACTAAAGGTGTTGCACATTGCTAAATAAATATGTCATTGTGCATATGTGTCTGAGAACTTGGCATCATGAGCAAACAAGTATGCTGCATCGGTACCAGAAAAAGGAAGTATATTTCATGCGCACCAGATCTGCAAAGTAAGAGATTTCAATTGAGTAGTAAAAAGTAGTAGTAAAAACTTTATTTCATCATGCTAGCCCCAACAACATTTAAGCTGGCGTGAACTAACTTACAAGAATACTGTATGAACTAATTATATTTAATTAATAAAATTACAAATTAGATGTCTAATATGTTACATTGTATTAAAAAACTATTTAGAAAGTATACTTAAAGTGAGGTTAAATACCCAGCTAATCAAAATGGAACAATGACCTTATGTTAGTATTCTAAGTTGGAAGTTCAGTGCCCAAGGCTGCAACAGTGCTTGAGAGCTCGGCTGCCAGGACCCTGGCAACCGAACAGCCCAGCGCACTGGGTCGCACAAAAGTGGACAAAGGGAGGGAGGGAGGGAGGGAGGGAGGGAAAACCGCGAGCGATCACAGCGACGTGAAACTGACAAGCGGGAAACCGAGCCACGATCAAGACAACAACACAAAGCGCAAGTCCCGGATGCGAGCCCCAGGGCCGCGCGAGCAAACACAGGGCCCCCATTAGTCGCTGGTTCTTTAACCATGCCTAAATTACATTTAGTCTCGAAAAAAAACACTACGTGGCTAAAACAAATACTGACAGGCTTATCTACTGGTGACATGGTGTGACCCAACACCAGATATTAATGATGACATCATGTGGTTTTTAAAACAATGGAGCGACTCCACTACTTTCGCCTCATAAGGGAGTTCATTCCAAAGCTTAGCACCACTATACTTAAATAAAATCTCTTTTGGGCTTTAAAAGTGCTAGGTCCATCTCATTATTCCGAAGATTATAGGCTTTTTGGTATTCACTTCTTCTAACAAAGGATTCCTTAAGGCTTGGCGCGCTGTGGTCATTAAGTATTTTATACATAAATACAGATTTTGTATATGATTGTCTTACATTAAGCAAGTCCCAAGAGAGGGTGTCAAGTACATCGGCCAATCGAATATATATTGTAACTAGCGCCGGTAATAACTCTAGCGGCGCAAGATTGAAATTTTTGCAACTTATCCCATAATAGTTTGCCACAATTGTCCCAAAGAGGAGAACAGTAATCAAAATAGGGCTGAACTAAGGCTTTATAAACAGTTTGTGACAAAAGGCTTAATAAATCTAATAGCTCCAATACCTGCACTGGCTTTTTTGCAAACTGTTTCAATAATGTTTTTCTACCTAAGTTTCTCATCTACATTGTATCTCAACTCCTAAGCATTTATGGATATCAGTTTGAGGAACTGGCAGATTATTAATTGAAACAGGATGATCACATACCTTATTATTAAGGTTATGCAAAGAACCAATAAACATTAGTTTTGACTTAGATGGATGAATTTGAAGCTTATTTGTCACAAGCCAATTTCGGATATTAATAAGATCAGAATTTGGGTTTGCAGTAAGATCGCTAGAGTCATGTGAGGACAAAAAAATTTGTGTGTCATCTGCATATAGGCATGGAGTTGTTGACTTTAAACAATCTGGGAGATGATTTAATAATATACAGTAAGAATAACAGTGGTCCTAGGATTGAGCCTTAGGAACAAGGCATAAATGTTGTTTCCTATTTGTCAAACCATTTTAATTCCATGCCAGAGATCCCAAAATTATCATTCATCATCTTTAATAGAAAATTATGATATATCGAATTGAAAGCCTTCCGGATATCAAGGAATATAACGCCAGTAAAGTGTTTGAAATCTCCAACTTCTCTTACGATCGGTTTAGTTTTAGGCAGAATGAATTTCCACACAACATATATGTATCAAGCTATGGTCTGAGATCTCTAGGTTAATAATGCCAGATGCAGAAATATTCTCTTTTGTATTAGTTAGAATTAAATCAATTAAGGTGGCCAAAGATTATGTATTAATAATGTTTCTATCAATTCCAAACTTGCCCATCCACCCCCCCCCCCCCCCCCCCCCCCCCCCCCCCCCCCCCCCTCGGGTATTTGTAGGGCATATGAAATTTTTGAATCAGAATGTTGCAAATGCCCCGCTGTGGGGCTTTGGATCCATGCCTGAGAGTCCAGAGGTACTTTGCCCATTCTCTTAAGATTACTGGATACCTTCGCCGGTCTCTCTCTTTAATAATTTTGTACACATGTTGTTTTAAAGAAAACTATAGAAACCTATATACCTCTGTAAAGCTTATGAAGTGCAGAATATGCTGAATGGATTTCTTTAAAAAATATTTTTATTGTAAAGCAATGCCTTTGGGTTAAAGCATAAGAAAAATTCAACTGCACAATGTTAATCAGCATATGACAGCCTAAAAAAGGGTGTGAGCATTTGCTAATATTTTACTTCATTCAAATGCAATTCATTCCTAAAGTTTTAGTCTTCAATAATGTCTGAGTCACATCACGCGGGACACTCTACGAGGATAAATACATTTAATATTGCTAAACGCTCACACCCTTTTCTTTGTCAGTAACTTACCTGTCTTTTGGCGGAGTTTTATCAAAATCTGGCAAGTCTGCATACCCTGTTAATTCGTTCAAAGAGAGGGGATACGAAGAAAAACCTAGTCGGAGACTTGGCGTGTAAAGTTTTGTGAACATTTCACACCTCATCAAAGCAAATGTCAACACTTTGAACCAACTAGCCAATGACTACGCAAGGACCCCTGGAACGCTTTATGTTTTACCCAAGGACTTTGCTTTTCTCTTTTGGATTTCCCCATACAAACGATTGATAAAAGACTCTAAATGCACGTTTGTTATTTCGAAGAAGGGAAGCTACAACAACAGTATGCAAATTACTCGGATAACAGCTCCTGCTAAAAGTGCACGGGGTGCCCGTGGCACGTAAAGGGATTATAACGCCTTGGTGATTTATTTAGTTCCTTCTAATTACGTTTTTTCTAAATATCTCGCAAGCTTTTATATCTTTTGAACTAATGTTTTTTTTCTAAATTGTAGAACAATCCATAAACTTTCCAAATAATCAATATATTTTTTACAAAAAACATGGCTTGAAGGTATCCGGTAACCTGAAAGTCACCAACTGAAGATAACTTTCCTGCTAGGACAAGTGCTGGGGCATGATACACATGTACTTTTTATTGAGAAACTGCATTGCAAAGAAGTTTCATAAGCCAACCATTGTATCATGTAACATACACCCCTCATCGCTGTGCTTCACTTCACTTCACATTTTCGTGTGCCTCTTGATCTCGCTGGTGAGCAGGATTTTAAAAAGAGTTTCAGCTACTGTATCATGTTATCAATGCAATTCTTCATGAAACTTTCTGGAAAGGTTTCACAGAAAAGTTTCACCATGTAACAGGATGTTACCTATTTCATGAAAGGTATAATATTAAAGCAAGTCAGCAGTATATTGTCCATGACTAATGAGCAAGTCGGGTTGTAGAGAATAGGTCATGAATGGTGGAAGTCACATTTGAATCTGGCTCCGGCCACATCCTTAGGCAGGGAGTCGCGTAAAAGCTGTTGGGCTCGATTGTCACACAACATTTTCTCTTCATAAATGGGGAATGTTAAAGAACCTGTTGTGCTATTCGTGAAGAAAAGGAGATTGTTACTCTGAATTTCTAACGAGACCTGAAACAATCATGGGGGCTGATCAAATGTAACCAGAATGTTATGGTACTAGAGAATTTAGTACTTTGCTGATTACCCAGCGCATCCATCTGTCATATATTTGTGATGCAGTTTTTTCCCAGATGGGCTATTTTTAGATTTCACTTCTCAATGTTTGTTTTCATTGTGGCATGTTGTAAACAAAAGATGCCTCTTTAGCTTCTATTATTTATTAAACCAGTATGACTGTAACATCATTAATCATTTGAATTAAAATTATGCAAATGCTTGTGATTGGCTTGCAGAACGGAACTGGCAGGATACATTCCAAAAACAAGAGGCCCTGAGTGGCCTTAACTCGGGCCACCTAGAAATAGGTTAATTAATACATGGAGTTCTAGCATACACTGTACATGGTTTATGCTAGGGGAGCAGGATAATTGATTCACTACTCCGAGTAGCATGGAACCTCTTGAGACCTGTATTCTGATTGCACCCATAATACTATACTTCTATGGTTTTTGTACTGCACTTTCTAATGGTTAGGATGTTTTCTATTGCTGCGTAGGCCAATACTATCGCTTGTTTCGAGAAGTTCCACCCAACCCCTTTCCTGCCACCAAGAGAAACCTCTGCCCACGAAACAATTACATGCGCCACAGTATCTCTATTTCCATTGGCCGAGAAAAACGAGACAGTAAACATTGTAGCTTCATTGTAGATTTCAGATTGTCCATTTCCTATTGTTAACGGCAAGAGAAGGCGAAGTAGAGAAAATATAATACATTTCCATCTTCGAGGGTATAAATCAAAGCTTTCTTTAGGATAAATTAAGGTAGATTTATTAAACTGTAATTTCAAGGTCTTCTGTGCAGTTCAGCAAAATAAGAAGACAAAGCCAGAGTTTGAAGCCTGTTCATATCAATCGTCGGCAAACAAAAAACTGTGTGGCGACATAAATATAAACGGCTGCGAAGGATACTGTGGGCAGAGCCCTAATTTATACTCTCCAGTTCTAGTTTCATGACAGTTCGGTTTATAGTTACGGCTTTCCACAACAAATCCTGCTATTCTTTTCACCGATCCAATTCGATTTTAATATGGTAGTCATATCCAGTTCTGTTTATGGGTATAATTCGTGGTCAATTCTATCGTCTGCCGTTTTGTTATTCTTTTGACGATTTTAACTTTTTCTTCTTGGTCTGTATAAAGTCACTTAGTTACAGTTCAATTTACGGATGATTTCATTTCCAGTTCGAATTACAATCAAGGGACAAGTAAGATTTGTGTGCATATAATTATAAACACAAATATTTCAACCTCACCACTTCTGATTTCCGTTCGCGTTCAAAGACAAGGGTCAATCACTGTTCACTTCCAGGTTTTGTGACTTGAGTTGAAGTCTTAGTAAAGTTCGGCATTGGTTGACTAGTTTAGTCAAGAATTCCCAGTTGTATAATCTCAAGAGTATTTAATAATAGAGAGGTTTATTGAATATAAAATCGCACAACGTGTGAATTACCTTATATTTTACAAGTAATATATATGAAACTAAGAGTATAAAAATGGGAAACTGGCACTTGTAATCATTTACACCGGGGGACTGGATCCGGTTTACAAAAAAATATATTACTGTGTCCTACAAGCTGAGTTAAAATATCCTACAATAAGTTAAGCTAAGATTATTATTATACAATTGAAAATGAAGAAATTAGTTAGGACTTATTAAAACACATCGCAGGAAAAAAGCTTCTCTTATACCTTTCGGTGCGACACTTAGGCAAACTAAGGTTTTGGCTATTGCGCAACTCTCGGCCGTGCGCGCTTACTCGAGTGCCAGGCAGAAGGTGGTGGAGACGTGAACTAGGGCTCTTTAGCTTCCTGAATACTTTAGAATACTTTCAGGAGAGTACTTGGCACGCGGTAAACAGCCAACATTGCAAACAATCAAAATCCCTCATTTGACCTCGTCACAGTGTGTGATGGTAATGAAGAGCATTTCAACAATATCAACACCGCAACACTGCAATCCTATGGCATTTAGATGCAGCAGTTTAGGCATTTTCTTTACATTTCCGTGGATTATTGGACCAAAACTATCGAAACCAAACCATCACTCCTCCTCCGGCCGGCCAGACTAGCTGACTGTACGATTGGATCGCCACATCCCTTTCGTAAATGTAAGAATTTTCCATCCAAAGCCCCTAAAAGTCATGTCAGCCCTAGAACAACTGTTCAAACATGTTGGTATTTCATTCAAAGAAACGTTTGGTTTCAGTAAAATAATGGTTAAGAATGGCCCTGAATCTTCGCTCCGTTGCTGACTTGGCACACTATAAGCATAAACCACTGAGACAGACCACAAACCAAGATCCGGCGGGTGTCGAATCTGATTGGTTGATCCTGTCACGTGTTGGGAATCGAACAATGGGCTCCTGTGAATCTGATTGGTTACTGGCGCCAAACAGCGACACAAAAAATAAAAATAAACACTTGCGAATTCTGACTTGTGCCTCGGCCGAAGGCCTGGCCCAAGTAATAACCTGGTCTGACGCTGCATCATACTTTAGTATGGGAGATGGTGCTCTGGTAATGGGCTCCTGACAATGTACCTTATCGACCCAAACAAACATTTATTTTGTGTTCATTTCTCAGACTTAAAGCTTCACCTTCAGAGCACAGACTATGGAAACTTTCTTCAGAATGAGGCCAGCCCATTGTCTGTGTCAGTCATTGATGACAGGCTGAGAGAGAAGTTGGTAGAGGAATTCAAACACCTTCGCAATCAGGCATTAGAGCCACTTGCAACATTCATGGACTTTATCACGTAAGCATTCATATAGTTCTTTTGGTATGTGTCAACAGTGTCCACAGTTGAATCTCACTATATGGACACCCACTTAATATGGACACCCACTAGGCAGCACCCCCACCTTTGAGGCATTTTCTGTTATAATTATTCCAAATCTGAAAGTCAAAAACATGCAGCTTATAATTATGTGGGCTGCGTCAGGCAAAAAGGGCCTCAGGGACGACATTCAAGTTAAATAATTCCTACAATGGTGTTCCTAATAACCGGTTAAAGATTGTATTGTATTCTTGACGAGAAGTGCTACATTTCATTCCTAACAATAAATGTCAGTTTCAAGAAATTTCCAACAAAAATCAGGGGTGAAATTTATGGGATTTTGATGCAAGGGCCCGATTACAAATATGACCACAAAAATTAGGAATCCTGTCAGAGGGGATGATTTTGATGTACATGTATGACATTCATTTATACCTGCTGGCATTAAAGAGTAAAAAATAAATAAGATGATCACTTTTTGGCCCAAAAAATTCTTTTCTGCAGTCATTCTACTCCCCGTAGCTCATAATATGATTTTAGCAATAGTACAAGTTACACCTGGAAACAATCATCTGATGATAAGGAATCACTTGCACCTGCTAAAATTGTGATCACATCCTCGAGTAAAAATATCGTAAATTTTGCCTTCGATTTCACTGTTCAATTTCATGAAATCTGCACTACTTGTTAGCAGCACAATGTGGCGCTCGCGATGCATATTGTAATTGCACCACAAGTATAAAAAACATGGTACAATTTCAAAATACATTAATTTACATATTATGTCGTCCGGGCCCTTTTTGCCTGACGTGGCCCATGTGATAAAATACAGTAACCTGATAATTTAATACCAAAATACCAAATAGGGAGCATAATTATGGAAGCATAAGTAATTAGAGAGGGAATCTGAAATACATTCGTTCACTGCCAACTGTCAACTTATAACATAAAAAGTTTACAGTTGATAAAATAAAATAAATAAATACAAAATAACTTGGCGGTTAGGTACTGTTTAAAACACGAACAGCAGTGTTTTATCAAGTTTAAAAATTCGAGGGCGAAGCCCGAGAATTTTTAGACTTGATAAAACACGTGCTGTGAGTGTTTTAAACGGCTTCAAAAACGCTTTAAGAATGCAATGAAAGAAAGACGCACATCTCAAGGGAATGGTTACGTAATGAACCACTGAACCTTTGAATTCACAACGCCATGCAAAATATTGGAGTAATCACCGTCTGCAATTACAAACATCTCAAGGGAATGACATGAAGAAATTACCATACTATGTTTGAAGCGACGTTTCGCAATGCAAGAAGAATCTGCACTTGAAGGATTTGGTGTCGTGGTTTACCTCGATAAAGTTCAAGACTTGGAAAGCGATGTGACTGACATGACGGCAGACTCTAAATTTTTGACTCCGGCACAAACTATGTAAGTTTAATGCACGTTTGTATTATTTTACGGCTTTGAGTTTGGTTTAATAATTGGAACTAAACAGTATCTCGGTAAACAAGTTGGATACCTTCATTTTAAAAATATTATCTGTGTATCTCGGTAGTCTGCTGATATTAGTAAATCTAGTGCAAAAATTATTATCTAGGTACCTTATGTTCCGTGTACTTTTTGCTATCTTTGGGTCTTTATCAGTGAATTCTTAATTAGGATGAAACTTCATATAAAATTTCATGTTCATTAGTATTCTTTATATAAAACGTTCATCCTAATTTGCAATTCAATGAGAAAGCTGAAACATCAATAGAAATTCCATTGTCTCAATCATTAACCCCGTTTCCCCCTGGGACGGAATTGAAATCCCTCCGCGGGCCTTCTAGAATGATGAGATTTTATCAGGTATAAAGGGGCATGCACGTGACTGATTTGCTTCATCTGATTGGACAAAATGCTCATTAATTATTCATGAGTTTTTGAAGCTTATGTAATTTTAAAAGAGCTTGGCAGTGAAAGAGTTAATACCCACTTTTTGTGGTTCAACATTGCCGATGTCAACATGGTTAACTGTATTACTAGTTTCCTATCTATGAAAAGTACTTTCTAAATACTTTTTATTTACTGTCAGGTGAAATATACTTCCTGTTACAGTGCTGCTATATTGAGATTAATATAAGATTTTTTTGACAGGTACAGTTATATGATTGACAACATTATCCTGCTCATCACGGGTACCCTCCACCAGCGGCCTATCCAAGAACTCATTCCTAAATGTCACCCCCTGGGACGATTTGACGAGATGGCATCCATCAACATAGCATCAACGCCTGCTGATTTATACAATGCTGTCATGATTGACACCCCATTAGGTGAGCTAAATAATCATCTGGGATTTCCCACTGAAAATATATGGCTGGCTTTTCATTAAAAGTAGGCTACTGCATGCTGGATCATCATCATCATCCATTATCATCATCCATCATCATGCTGATATAAGACTATTATTGCAATTGTTTGACTGAGAAAAAAAATGTGTTTCTTACTGTTTTCCTCTTCACTACATCAGTGCATGCTTTGGCAGTTTGGATGAAGACCTTGTATGTGGTGGGCTCATCCATTTAATATGCCATTGTCTTCTGATACTGTGGGCTCAAAATCATCCAAACCGATTGACAGTTGGATATCCAAAACACAATATTATTGTCACTGCCTCCCTCAGCCTCTCGGCAGCAATCAGCAGTAGCTTGTGTAAGTGCACCCATACCATAAATTACGGCCATTTAAGGCCATGTTCAGAGGGGCCTTAACACCACCCATAACATCCAGTGGGCTCAGCTGTGGTATGTGTTATGGGTAATAACCCTTAATGACAACTCTGACTACTGTTTTTACCATCGGATTGCTATACATGTAGCCAACTCTCTGTTATGACCCCAGCCAATATAACACACCATTATTTGAATATATTTTTTGTATTTTCAGCTCCATTTTTTGTAGAGTGTATATCTGAACAGGATCTTGATGAGATGAACATTGAAATTATCAGGAACACTTTGTACAAGGTAATTATTTAAAACTACAGCTTCTATCTTTGGGAGACTTAAATTGTACTTTATTAAATATTAAGTCCTTTTATAGATTACAGTGCAGTGATATATGGTGTGATTTTGAACAGGCTTTGAGGATATTCAATGTTAATCACAGTTGTTACTATGGTCGCATTAAGTGTGAAAACAGGAGCATGGATTGCCTTCTACATTTGTCTTTTTTAATGGCAAAAGGCTAACATGATTTTGCCTATTTGTGTTTGTTAGGCTTACTTGGAGGGCTTTTACAAGTTCTGTGAAGATCTGGGGGGTACCACAGCAGATGTCATGTGCCCCATACTACAGGTGGATGGCCCAGAAAACACAAAACACACACACCATTGAGGTTGAGAATCTTGCCCCAAAATCTTGGCAAGATCTTGGCTAAATATGCATGACCATGCAAGATCTTGGCAAGATCGTGCAAGATTTGTAACCTGGGAATGCACATAATGCAGATAATCTCTATAATATTGTGATTATGTAACAACCGTTTGCCTATTTGCCTTGTATGTTTGTATATTATCCTAGTTCCTACCACCATAATTAACATAATTGTTTTATGTAGTGCAGAATGGTATATCCAGTTGCCCATATCTTGCTTTGTTACATGTGTTTAACATTTTGTATGTTTTATGTCAGTTTGAAGCAGACAGACGAGCATTCATCATCACCATCAACTCATTCGGTACAGAGCTAAGTAAAGATGACAGACAGAAGTTGTTTCCTCAGTGTGGCAAGCTTTACCCCGATGGTCTCGCCAGACTCTCAAAGGCTGATGATTACGACCAAGTTCGTGCTATAGCTGATTTCTATTCTGTAAGTACCTCCTACCTCATTATTGACATTTCATGCAACTAGCAGATTTACTATAATTAATAATAAATTAAGGATTATCGCATTGGTAGTAATGGTAGGAAACCCCTAAACCTGGGATTATACCCCTAGATTAGGGTTAAGGTTGGTTAGGATTAGGTAATTATGGTCAATAGGAATATGATGTCACCATAGGAATCAAGTTACTGTAAGTAATAATTACTGTATTATGTATTTTGGACAGTGTAGTAGGTCCGAAAATAATTATTATTGCTGCATCAATTCCTGATGAGATGCAGCTACAATTTTGTAAGAATTTGAAAGTGTTTAAACTTATACAATACCATCAAAGGGTGGAACAGTTCCAGTGCAGTTTAATTGTTCTGGTCAAGGGAGCACAATTGCTCAGAGACTACTGGTAATACAGTCAAATAGTTTATACTTTACCAGGGAACGAGCCAGGCTGCGCCATTGTGGCATTCCTGCTTTAAAAATACATTTGTCCCTTGAAAAAAATACAGTAATGGTCAAGTTGACCCGCTTTGGCCACTTCTAAAGGAAATTAAATGCAAAAGGCCAAACTGTCCCTTCTGGCTCAATTTCTGGCTCAATCCCTGCTTTATTAGTCAGGCATCAAATGATTTTAGATTGCCAATTAAGTACTAATATGCAAATTAATCATCCTTCTCTAGGACTACAGAGTTCTGTTTGAAGGAGCAGGTAGTACTGGTATTGGTACAGGAGAAAAGACCTTGGAGGATAAGTTGTTTGAACATGAGGTGGGACTTTCACAGGGATATTTTTTTTAAATATATTTGCTTTAATTACCGTATTCACTCATGGATAAGCTGCACCTTTTTACCCAAAATCTTCGTTTCAAATTGGGGGTGCAGCTTATCTATGAGATCATCTTCACATGGTGCCGTGAATTTACATAAATTAAAATTTTCAAAGAAATAACTTTTATTAACTCAAGCGAGTTAAGATATACTATTAAACACTACACAAAACCAAAAGAAACTAAGCACTGGCCGGTTATTGCTTTTGCAAGTTTGATGGCACTCAATAGAGCCATTTTGATGTAAGTTATATTCTTGCCATTATACCTTCTTCTTCAAAAGATCTTTAACATGGTAATGTCACCACACATGGGATCTCCATTCCACCACAAAGCTTATTGCAGTGTTGTCGTTGGCCTGTTACTTCGATAGTTATAGTTCCTCCACAAACAAATAAAATAACCACGCTATCCTCAAGTATTCGCACTGTAAATGGCCCACCGTGTCGTCACTGTTCAAAATGTTCACAGCAAATCTTCCAATGGCTTCCAGATATCCTTTTAAACATGATACATGTATCAATGGACAGCTAATGAAAAAGCAAACTACTCTAAGTTGTTTTGACGTTGTTCAAATTCAGCGAAATCAAAACTTCTAGTGTCCAGTTTTCTCTCTTCCAACAGATGCCTGGTTACTCATACTAAGCTAAGGACGAATGTGACGTTAGCACGCATTGTTGGCTTCATTGACATGTAAAATTCGATCTAAAAGGCGACTTGAATGAACAGATCCCGGTAAACAAATACTATGAAAAGATAGGTCATGTATCTAAGTTAATGTAGACATGAAGTTTATACTATTTCAGAGCTGAAATTACAGATACAACTTTGGAGATTTCTCCAGTTTGAAAATCCAATGAATGCTACAATGTATGTTTGATATTCTTCAAAAAAACTTTTTTTCCTAAACTCGAGCTTCTAATCTCGGGGTGTGGCTTATCTGCAAGTGCAGCTTATCCGTGAGTGAATACAGTACCTGTTTTAGAATTCAGCAATTACTATTAGAAAATCTGACATTAATATTAAGTAAAAATCTCAGATTTTAAAAATTACTATAAGGTCACTAGTACTGCAAGTTATATTGTACAGGATGCATCCTATCACAGTCTGAGGAGGGATGGGAGAGCTGAAAAATAAAAGAGCTTAATTTTAAGGGCCTCTGTGTATTAGAGAGCAACCGTTTAAAGAAACAAGGCCAATAGTACTTGCATGCATGAAGAAATAAAGGCTTGAAGAAATATAAGATGAAGAGGCCAGGTGAGTTAGAGTCGAGAGAAGAGGAGAGAAGAAGAAAAAGAAGGGCCTCTGGTGTTATTCAAGCCTAAATGTAATTTAGACATGGTTAAATATCCAGCGACTATTGGAGGCCCTATGGCGTGCTCGTGGGGCTCTGGGTTGGTTTTTCATCTGGGACTTTTAATGATTGTTATTGCTTGTGGTTTGCAGTTTGTTGCTAGTTGCATGTCACTGCAATTGCTTGCAACTTTCTCTTCCGCTCCTTTTGTCCATTAATGTGTGACCCAGTGTTCTCGGCCGATTGGTTGCCAGGGTTTCTTGGTAACCAAGCTCTCAAGCACTGCTTTGCACAGTCCTGGGCAGTGAACCTCCAACTTACAATGTAGATTCATCAACTTGAATCCCTCAACATTAATTTCGGTTAGTGGTTGGCTTATTAATTAGCTGGTTATTTAACGGTTGAGAATCTCACTTCCATGTGCTGAGTTTCAAATCAAGAAAACATGTCAAACTGGTTTTACAGGGCCATTGATAAGCCAGTGAAAATCATTGTTACACCCAACACTCACAGTTGCGCCTGGTAATGAGTAGATTATCCAATCAGGGACGAGGTTCAAATTCTGAACCCAATGTTCACATGGAAGTGAGTGAGTAACACCAGATGCTCTTCTTTTCCTTCCCTTTTGCATCATGCCTCTTCGTGTTTTATTTCTTTGAGCCTCTGGCATCCATGGTACATGTACATTTAGGTCAATACACCTTAGTCACATGTGTTGATTTTTGAGATCAGTAAACTGGAATCTCTAACATGGAAATAGAACCACTGTCATCTTGAAGAGCACCTATAAATCAACAATGTTGGAAAGATTTAATAGTATAGGATGAAATCCCGAAAAGATATTGAGGATGTAATTTATAGACTTTTGGGGATTTTGCAGTCATGCGTACACCTAATTTGCATAATGTCATAGTTAAAAGTTTTAAGGATGCATAACTGCAAAATCCCACACAGAAGTCTATAAATCCCATCTTTAACATCTTTTTGGGATTTCATCCTACACTATTAAAACCCCGGGGGGGGGGGGGGGGGGGGGGGGGGTACTCTACCTAAAGTTGGGTAGGGGTGTGCCTCTGGGGCTCTGAAACCCTTACCCTGTTTAAGACAAAAAAACTCAAATTTCCATACCCTGTTCAAGACAAAGTGTTAAAATTTTCCCTCTATAAGACAAATAACAAATTATCTATACTTGGATGTCAGTGTTTATTGTGATCTTGCATAATGAGTGTCATAACTAAATAAGTCTTCAGCAAGCACTAGACTAAATAACGGCACTAGATAAATACCATACCCTGTTCAAGATCTGTCGATGTGAAAATGGATACCCTGTCTAAGATCAGAAACTCGAAAAACCATACCCTGTCCAGCGGATCATCCCTGTATAGTCCATATATGGGAGTACCCCCTTCCAATTTTTTTGATTTACAGACTGTATAAGTGGTCTTTGAGATGACAGTGGTTATTTTCATGTTTGAGATCCCAGTTTGCTGATCTCATTGAGATGACAGTGGCTATTTTCATTAGAGATCCCAGTTTGCTGATCTCTTTGAGATAACTGGTTATTTTCATGTTAGAGATGCCAGTTTGCTGATCTCTTTGAGATGACAGTGGTTATTTTCATGTTAGAGATGCCAGTTTGCTAATCTCTTTGAGATGACTGGTTATTTTCATGTTAGAGATCCCAGTTTGCTGATCTCTTTGAGATGACAGTGGTTATTTTCATGTTAGAGATTCCAGTTTGCTGATCTCAAAAGTCAGCACATGTGAATAAGGTGTATAACAGATATTTCCCTGCCCAAGAACATTTCCATATTTAAACTCTTGACCTCCTGCATGCACAATTTAGTCCTGTGGTCATTTACAAAATCATTGAACTTTGGTTATGCAAATTAGAACTAAAGTGTGCAGGCATACAGTCTGCAATCACCATTGCTGGTTTCTTCTTTAATATTACTCTCTATGTGTAGATGTGTGTGTTTAGAAAGCTTGTTGATATCCTCATCTCTGTTATCTTATTCTATCATAGGTTAAACTCAACATGCTGGCTTTCCAACAACAGTTCCACTTTGGTGTTTTCTATGCATATGTCAAGCTTAAGGAACAGGAGTGCAGGAACATTGTCTGGATTGCTGAATGTATTGCCCAGAAGAACAAATCAAAAATAGATAATTATATTCCAATATTTTAAGTGAAAAGTTGCTCGTCAAATTTTCATAACTTATTTGACATTAATTTGTTGTCCTTTATAAGGTGTATCACTTGAATTGAATGAAAATGATCATGGTTAATATTCCTTTCCCAGTGGTTTCAATAACTTCTAAAGTAGATATGGCATTAAAGAAAAAAATAGGTGGCTGATGGAACGAGGGGCCCAAAGGCACCTAGGCCTCTAGGGAGTTGAAATAGCAAAAGTAGGCAGCGAAACCTTCAGAGTAGAGAGAGAAAATTATCAGTTCCAATTCAAGCAAAAAAATATAATAATTCAATAAATTTATCCAGTGAAGTGAAATAACAGTAAATGTTTCCTATTATAAACTATCCATGATGCACCTTGTCAATAATATTGTTCCTCCAGGGGAGGGAAATTGGAAAATTATACTGTCATATGTATTTGACAAAAACTGCTCTGTGCTTGGATAGATATTTGACACTTTTGTGTGGTCTGAGGGTTGGAAAAATTGATATACATGTATATCCTCATTTTTGTATAAATATCTATGTTTGGGTAGGAAATTCGACATAAAATGTCTATCACAGGATGAGAACTTTGACCCCAAATGTACGTTAAAATATCAGATTCCCTGGGAGTCGACTGGGCAAAATCACTGACTGGTAGATAACGACTCCCTTAGATATAGAGCAATTGCTATTAATAGTGAACAAGTTGCATCATAAAAATGTGGGTGGTACAATTTAACAGTATGTAGTGGTCTGCCAACCACTTACCAAGAACTTACTAACCACATTTTTATGGTGCAACTTATATAATTCACTATACCCTACACCAATATTGTGAATTATTACAAAACCTGTGAAATAGACAAAATAAAAGTGCTGTGTGCAAAAAGGACATAAGTGACTCCTGATCACATTCTAAATTCTCCTTCAATTTCTTTGTTTTCTAAGGGAGAATTTAGAATGTGATCAAGAGTCACTTATGCCCTTTTTGCACACATCCCTTTAAATACTGTAAGACACGGTCAGGTACATTTACTTTTAGACCCTAATTTTATAGTTTTCTTTTTATTATATAGAAATTATTAAATTACATACCATATGGCTCAAATTGCGACCAATACAGTTTACCAATGGAACTAAAACATTGTTTGGTAACTAAAACTCTGCAAGATTACTAACTAAGATTTTTTTTAGTTCGAGACCCTGAATCATTAGATGTTGTTTCACAGGTTTGGCAAATCATCCTAACATTTAACTTAGCTTGTTCAAGTACACCCTCTTTAATTTTGATATTTGATTTACTGGTAGTTATGTTCTTTAGACTGTTATTGGCCATCTATTTCACTGTTAATGAATCAAATGCTTTCCAGTTAGAATAAAAATATGTTTTACTGCTAACATTAATTTAAACTACCAACAAACACACAGCTGAAGTTACTCAGAAAGTTGGACAAAAGTAAATCAGGGTAGGAGGTAAAATTTAATCAGTCAAGTGGTGTATAATATGAATCCAAATAAAGTATATTGTTTATTCAGAGGGTTCCAGAGTGGTTGCACTATTTTTTACTGGTTCCTTTGAAATAGTATAACATAGACTTCCCACGGTTTATTTTTTCCTTTGTCTCGTAACTACCACTTAGTTTTAATTTTATGAGTTTAGTGCAACCCCTCTCAGGGCTCGACCTTAACTTTTTGGGCTAGTAGCCATTTGGCTAGTAAAATGTAAATTTTAGTAAAGTAAACAAGCAACTTCCACTAGCCAAAACTGAAAATCCACTAGTCTTTGGGTAGTTGATGACTGTTAAGGTTGAGCCCTGCCTCTGATATGAGCCACCTGCCCTTGCCAAGAGGTGGCTGTTTACTCAGGCTATGATAATTATCATGATCAGTAAGCCAGTGGTAAAGTCCTGGCTGGCTCGCAAAAGAAAAGAACAAAACTTCATGTTCAAGAGCACTTAAAGTGCCCCTCAACCCCAATTATTTTATTTTATTTTTGAAAAGATAAGATCATTTTGAGTAATTCTGTGAAAAAAGTTTAGAATTTTCGTTAATCCCTCATTTTTTGAGCGATTGTAAACGCGATCTGATGGCAAAGCACCGCCATTAGAATTGTGACGTAAGTGAAGCATTTTTCTTTCTGAGCATGGATGAATATGCACATTTCACTTTCACAAAGTCAACCAACTTGACTGTGCCGTTTTTTGGCTAACGAATTCAGAATGGAATTTTGTGAAGACTCCGATATCTTGCTTGGCATCTGTCAAATTATTGACCCGATCTGGGTCATTAATTTTAGTTAATGGAGCCGTAAGCCCTCGGCCTTGGGTTACATTGGTATGTTTAGTCATACGTTGGTATGTTTAGTCTGGTGTTTACCCGCTCCAAAGTCCACTTTGTCTGTTGCTCGGCTAGCAATTTCTAAGGGTACATGTGATTGGGTGTTTTCGTATTCAGTAACTCAATAGAGCATTAATGTCTCCATTCCAGGCTTGTGACGTCTACTATCGATATAATACAGACTAGCATTGGTTAGCAAAGTCACATGACAGGAACTTGTCTAGGTAAATAAAGCTTCAGGGTCAAAGTATTTCTCATACTTTGGGGAGTTGGCCAAAAGCAGTACACAATGTTAACAAATTTTTGCCCATCCACTCTCCCTTAATATTGTAGTCTTCAGTATTTGCTTATGACAAAGTAATAGTACTTGCATGTAGTTGCCAGATGAAGTTATAGTAATAAACTGGGGTCATCATCCCTTCAGTTAGTGGTTAAGTCTGTCTGGCGACTTCCCCAAGCATGTAGGGGTTGCTTTATGTGGCATTTTATTGAGCGGTCACTGCGAGCTTGCAGTGCGTTTGTTGCATTTGCTGACCTACCAATACCCTTGTCCGATCCAGCACGGGCGTGCTGGAGATGAGTGAGGCTTAAAAGGCCAAGGTGATGTGTTATGTAACAGCTAGAGCACAAAGGCCTGTGTTATGTAACAGCTAGAGCACAAAAAGTTGTCACGCCAGCCTTATCACGCTATCGGCTGGGCATGTCTCCCCCATTTACCGCCACAAACACAGACAACAAATCGCGCTGGTATACCACTGAGCGAAAAGCGACATTAATGAACAGTTGCTGCAGCCCCCTACAACACACCTACATGTATTTAGCATTTAAACGTTTTTTCCGATTTCGATGACCACTACTTCCAACAACTCCAACTTCTCTTTGTAAATTTGTTGACGACTGAAACAGATGCTTTTCCTTAATTTATGTCACAAGACTCATTATAATAATTAGGATGTGCGCCACTACACACGGGATTTTGTCATCTTTAAACACTCATAAAAAAATCCAGGATTAATGCGAATTCAAATTTTGTTTTGCAGAAATGCTCAAAATTACCTCTTTTCGAAATAAATAAAAAATATTTGGGGTTGAGGGGCACTTTAATAATAATAATAATAACAACAATAATAATAATGGCTATATTTATATTGCACCATTTCACCACAGTCTCATGGTGCTTTACATATTTCTGACTGACAGTGATTTTTTTAGGACTGCTTATATTTACGTCACTAACAGCTGCCACACATTTTACAATGTTGAGACTGGATGACAATTCCCTGCTCTTTTTCGAGTAGTAAAACAGGTTCTTTCACATCCCCTTCAAATACTGATTAGAAGTAGGAGCTACAAGGTCAACAGCTAATATGTCCTTGCCCAAGGATGTGGTCGGAATTCGACCTCCTGCATTCTAGACTGTGCTCTACCAACTGAGCTAACCAGTGAGGCAGTGAAGGAAGTTAATTAAGGTACAGCATAGTTATTAATTGAATGTATAGTTCCAGTATAATGGTGGCATAATTTCTTCTTAGTAAACTAATTGAAACACCCAGTGAAAAGGGTGGAACTATTTTGTTAGGATTACTATAGCAATCAGACGTTGCTCTGAAATTTAGAGAATTCATACTTCCATTGTAGTGGCAGTCATGCCAAGACAAAATAAATTATGTAAACCAAATCATTTCTTTTTATACAAGACAGGGCTAGCCTGCGTACAGACGTTCTCAGAGAGAGAACGTCTGCACACAGGCTAGGCAGGGCCAGACCAAAACTTTAGACGATGCACTACTTGTGAGCACCAATAGCTGATATTACAGGGACATCCATGAATAGCAGTTTCAGTGGTGTTGACACAAATGCCTCACTTCGATGTACTGAAGTGCCATTGAATTACCATCATGCATTCTTAAACAAAGCACTTAAATAAACAAGCACAACTAATTTAGATACACATTTTGAATAGTGCTTCATTACATCAAAGTGACCCAGGCATTTGGGTCAATGCCACTGAAACTGCTATTTAAGTGGATGCCACTGTGATATCAGCTATTAAAGGAAACAAAACCAACAAACTAAACATTTTTGGTGACAATTATTTTTATAGACAAGGCATTTGCCTAATCTGCCTGACTGGCTATGCCACTGGTTGATCATGAATAAGCAAAACCTACAGTAGTTTAAAACAGTTTGTTTTCCTTGTATACTCTTCTTGTACTGGGCTATTCAACATTTAAAGATATCCATATAATTATTATTATAGCAATATTATTATTGCAAATGGTTGAGTTATTAATGTTGAGGGAGTTTGGGAATGCTTGTTATTTTGTGCAGTTTTTTAATCCCAGCTGTTGATTGGGATGTTTTTTTACATAGATGTACGTGTATAGTTATTGGACAGGTGCAACTGTTCAAACAATAAAGGATCAACAGGATCTTGATAATCTCATTTAAATCTACTGTAAATTTTAGCTACAGGTACTTAGTTAACCAGTAAAAGCAGAAGTCCATAACCAGAAGTGTCCATCTGGTATTGGGGTAGCGGCCCATCAGTTTACAGAGTAGTCTATTTTTAGAAATGCTAATCTCAAATTTCGCGGAAAAAATCAATGGCGGACATTGGGTCAGATGCGAGAGTCATGGCTCCGGGGGGGCACTCATGTACACGACGTAAATGAGATGTGCGGCAGTACCGGATAAAGGTTTGAGCCCAATTTGGCAAACTAAGTCTTGTTTTGGAGCAAATCAACTATCAATTCGGGTTGATTTTAATATTTTATTGGAAATTCTGGTTAATAAAAACACCTTCATTACATTTTATTTTGCAAACTGGGTCGGGCTCTGAAGACGATACCTCACATACCTCCCCTTTATTATGCAAGCAGTGCCCCCCGGTTTGAAGCTCAGTACATAAAGTTTGCCCAGCGGTGCTACAAACTACAAAGCTAAGTACGGTGGCAAATGTCGGGCTTTTGACGACTAAAATTGAAGATATTGGAATTGTAATGAAACGAAATGTATAGACTGATCATCTGGCCTCTGCTAATGGATCTTGGGGTGATTTGAGAAAGTTAAAAGTGTTTTTCAAGTCTTCAAGTGTTGACTAGCGACGAGTATAAAAGTTTGAATTATGACAATGAATGAAAACGGAACCGAAAATTCACATTCATCTGGCCAGGAACAACTGACATTATACAAGGACAAAATTAAATCAAAGTAAGCCAAGTTTACTTTTATTTTTTTAGTTAATTGTTTTGTTTTTAATCCATTGAAATCGGCCTTGGAAACTCGGTGGCATATGACCCGTTGCCGTGAGGCATTTGATTCAAATCTTCTAATAATCTTGTTCACTGGTTGTCTGAAGAAAAAACCCTTGTTTGTACTAATTTTAACAACTGGAATTCATTTCCAGCTGTGATAGTTGCGTTCAGCTTTCTAGTTTTCGATTGTGAAGTTTATTCTTGGAGATGTACAACAGTTAGTGTCTTTAATAAAACAGCAAAGTGACAACTGTTTCATTGTTTGATTGTGCTCGATGAACTGCCTGAAATCAAAATTCGCTTCTTGCTAGTGTTAAGTGTACCAGAAATGGACTTTTTTCAACAGTTTATAGCTATTTTTATTCAGTTCCAGTCGATTATTAAGCCTTGCTTGGAGATTTGCCGGGCTGTTCTTTTATCTGCCAAACGCAAATTACTTCAGAGTTCAGTACAGGATTTTCAAATGTTCACTTGAGCTCAAACTCAAAGTAAACAAACTCGGTGCACTTAATTACTCTTGAGAGAACATGTGATTGTCTTTTTTCAGTACATTTCTTAGGTCATATTATAAACAAAAATAGCATGATTTGTATGTGATATTTATCACTCGCTGTATTTATGCCAAATATCACTAAAAAAATCTGTGTTTATGAACCAAAAGACAAAAACTTAGCTTCGTTCTGTATACATCACACAAGTGCTGTAAACACGAAGTCTGAAACGGATGAAACGGAAAAATAAAAGGTTACAAAGGAACCACATGTTCTGGTTTATAATGGTCTTTCCTGAACATATGGTGCCCCCCAGTTCTTGCCTGTTATAAATGAGAAATAGCTGATTATCAAGAGCAAGTAGCATTCGCTCGGCTAGTCCGCCAAAATTTTGTCGCATATATAAATAACTGTACAATATTACAAACAAAGGAAATCGCTGTATTAGCCAATCAGGTGCTGCTGATAAATTTTCGAAGAATATGATTGGCTGCGAGATGGCGGGAAAAGCTTTCTATAAATAGACTACTCTGTAAACTGATGGGCCAAACCCTATAGTGGGAGATGGACACTTCTAGTTATGGACTTCTGGTAAAAGTTATTAATTAAAAATAAAGGTATATCTAGATTTTAAGTGGTCCATTAGCAATGAATGTCAAATTAATGTGAATAAAAAAAAAATGATATTACACATGTGATGTTTACATCACAGGAAACCCAAGCTCTGTGTTTTAAATTATAAGGGTTTGTATGGGATTTTTAACGAGTATTTGGTTGTATACGGTTAGACCAGAAATACTGAAATAAAATCAATGAAAACTTACCTGAAGTCTTTATCTGTTCTTCATTGGGCTCTGTATGCAATTTCAGCGAATTCTGTTGAAATTTTACCCCAATTTTCGTCCGTCCTTGCCTTCTTTCTTAGTTGGAGAGGTCGAGGGATAAAATGTCAACAGAATTCGCTGAAATTGCATACAGAGCCCAATGAAGAACATATAAAGACTTCAGGGAGTTTTCATTGATTTTATTTCAGTATTTCTGGTCTAACCGTATACAACCAAATACTCGTTAAAAATCCCATACAAACCCTTATAATTTAAAACACAAACAGAGCTTGGGTTTCCTGTGTTTACATTAAATGTTTTGTTGTACATGTTATATAGTGATCATGTTAACTGACTGTTAGAATGTGCATTCATATAAAGTTATTGGCCACTATCAAATTGAAAAATTAGGGCTGATCAGGGACGGAGTTTGTAAACTTGTCACCGGAAAGACCACATAATTTGCAATTAGTAAGAAACCAAGTTAGTTTGAGCATGATTTGGTAAATATAGAAACAAATTTAAATAAGAAACATTTGGATGGACAAGCATCCTCCAATCTACAAAATAAATATCTCATTTCTGTGACTTTTGAATTAAGGCTCTCCACATGGTAAATATCCAATGAAACATCTCCAGACTTGGTAAAGTTACTCATTTCTATGTTCTCTTTCTTGTGAATGCGAATTTTGATGAAACGAAAATTCCAGTCGAGGAACTATCGGCTGATAGTTGCTCGCGGAAATTTGATGTTCTGAAAACAAATATAAGCCCGAGAACGCAGTTCGAGGGCTTATATGCTAGTTTTAAGAACATCAAATTTCCAAGGGAAACTATCAGCCGATAGGTCCGAGACAGACAGTCTATTTGCGTTATTGTTCAACACAAAATTGTATTTCGTGCTCAGCGGGCACTATTATACAAATAGACTGTGTCCGTCGAGGAACTATCGGCTGATAGTTGCCCGCGGAAATTTGATGTTCTTAAAACAAATATAAGCCCGAGAACGAAGTTCGAGGGCTTATATGCTAGTTTTAAGAACATCAAATTTCCAAGGGAAACTATCAGCCGATAGTTCCGAGACAAACAGTCTATTTGTCGTTATTGTTCAACACAAAATTGTCTTTCGTGCTCAGCGGGCACTATTATACAAATAGACTGTGTCCGTCGAGGAACTATCGGCTGATAGTTGCCCGAGAACGAAGTTCGAGGGCTTATATGCTAGTTTTAAGAACATCAAATTTCCAAGGGAAACTATCAGCCGATAGTTCCGAGACAAACACAGTCTATTTGTCGTTATTGTTCATCACAAAATTGTCTTCAGCTCTCAGCGGGCACTATCGCCTGATAGTTTGCCTCCGCGGACGACAACTATCACGTCACGTGATCGGTTTTAGCCAATGAGCGCGCGCCAAAATTTTGTGGCGAACTATAACGCCCGTTATAGTTCACCACAAAATTTTGGCGCGCGCTCATTGATCATAAGTGATCACGTGACGTGATAGTTGTCGTCCGCGGAGGCAAACTATCAGGCGATAGTGCCCGCTGAGCACGAAAGACAATTTTGTGTTGAACAATAACGCAAATAGTCTGTGTCTGTCTCGGACCTATCGGCTGATAGTTTCCCTTGGAAATTTGATGTTCTTAAAACTAGCATATAAGCCCTCGAACTTCGTTCTCGGGCTTATATTTGTTTTAAGAACATCAAATTTCCGCGGGCAACTATCAGCCGATAGTTCCTCGACGGACACAGTCTATTTGTATAATAGTTTGCCTCCGCGGACGACAACTATCATGTCACGTGATCGCTTTTAGCCAATGAGCGCGCGCCAAAATTGTGGTGAACTATAACGCCTGATAGTTTGCCTCCGCGGACGACAACTAACACGTCACGTGATCACTTTTGACCAATGAACGCGCGCCAAAATTTTGTGGTGAACTATAACGCCTGATAGTTTGCATCCGCGGACGACTACTATCACGTCACGTGATCGCTTTCAGCCAATGAGCGCGCGCCAAAATTTTGTGGTGAACTATAACGCCTGATAGTTTGCCTCCGCGGACGACAACTAACACGTCACGTGATCGCTCTTGACCAATGAGCGCGCGCCAAAATTTTGTGGTGAACTATAATTAACAAATAAAGAAGCCTTCGCCATGTTTTATACTATCATAAAACACGATGGGCATTTGAGAACATGAGAGAAATGTTAAAGCACAAGCCGAAGGCGAGTGCTTTCAACATTTCTAGAGTGTTCTCAAATGACCAGAGTGTTTTATGATAGTATAAAACATGGATTTAAGGCTTCTTTATCTGTTTTATAATATAGATTTACGCGCGCGATGCGAAAGGAAACCGCCAGTTGAAAACTATATAACACGGCTAACCATGTTATATACTCTGATAAAACATGGCTTCTTAGCCAATCAGAGCGCGCGTACTATCGTATCTATATTATAATATACAAATAGATTGTGTCCGTCGAGGAACTATCGGCTGATAGTTGCCCGTGGAAATTTGATGTTCTGAAAACAAATATAAGCCCGAGAACGCAGTTCGAGGGCTTATATGCTAGTTTTAAGAACATCAAATTTCCAAGGGAAATTTCGTGCTCAGCGGTCACTATCGCCTGATAGTTTGCCTCCGCGGACGACAACTATCACGTCACGTGATCGCTTTTAGCCAATGAGCGTGCCAAAATGTTGTGGTGAACTATAACGCCTGATACTTTGCCTCCGCGGGCGACAACTACACGTCGCGTGATCGGTTTTAGCCAATGAGCGCGCGCCAAACTTTTGTGGTGAAATATAACGCCTGATAGTTTGCCTCCGAAGACAACTACTATCACGTCACGTGATCGCTTTTAGCCAATGAGCATGTGCCAAAATTTTGTGGTGAACTATAATCCTAACAAGAGCCCATCTGGGCTTTCACTCGGGCCACGTGAGATTGAAGATGAAATACACTTTCATTTGAAATCCTCTTAGTAATAACCAAAGGGAAGAATTATTAGCCGAATTTAGCCGTCTTTAGGAGTGGCCGGTAGCGCGGTGTATAGTATAGTATAGTATAGTATAGTGTTTAATCTCATAACTACATATTTCGTTTAACAAATAATATACAAAAACGTAATATTTACAGGTAGTATAATATTAAATAATTATAGTAACGTTTGAGCCTGGAGGCTAAATTAACCGCAAGGTTTACAGGTTAGCCTCCAGTTTATTTTTATGTTATGTAAATAGAGGTAAGGAAACCAAAAGGGAATATTTTAAGAAATTAACTGATTAATTTTAGAAAATGAAGGAGAGTTTATAACAAGAAACATATAAGCAAACTAGTTATTTTAAGTATTGTTGTGATAGTAAATATTGTTTTAACTTTTTGGAGAAAGAAAATTCTTTTAAGTCCTTAAGCTGATCAGGGAGTTCTTTCCAAAAGTCAATTGCTAAGAAAGAAATCATTTGTTTACCAGTATTTGTTTTCACACGTGACCGCTTATATAGGTTTCGCTTAGCTGCATATCTGGTATTGTAATTATGTACATTACTTGCATATTGAAAGAAATTATTAAATATATTTGGCAACAGTCCTTTATGCCACTGGTAGGCGAATTTCAGGGCATATAGGCAATAAACATTATTTACTGTTAAAATGTCTAATAGATTTAGCAAGGGGAGGGCACTTTCAGTATTTTTTCCATAAGATATTGCAAAAAATATTAATCTTACAACTTTGTTTTGTTTTATTTGTACTTTTTGAATATGAGTTTTGTAAGCGCTGCCCCAGGCCAGTATTGCATAGGATAAAGAAGGGTATATAAGGTTATAATAAAGCTGTTTTAGTTGTTTAATAGAGAGATAGTGCCTTAATTTGGATAAAATCCCAATATTTTTAGAAATTTTTGAGCAAATATACGAGATGTGATATTTCCACGATATTGTGTCGTCAATCATGACCCCTAGGTATTTAATGTGATCTTTACGGTCCAAAGGATGGCACGATCCATCTTTATTTTTAAACTGTATTCTAATATTCATATCTCTCTTTCTAGCTGATTTAATTATCATAAAGTTTGTTTTGGACATATTTATCGATAATTTGTTTGCGTCACACCATTCCTTGACTTTTTCTAGTTCAGAGTTCATTAGGGTTTCGAGGGTTTTTAAGTCACCTGCAGAAGCAAATACATTTGTATCATCTGCAAATATCTTAAATGTTAGATTTTCAGTGCAATTGGGCAAATCATTTATGTAAATTAAAAATAGTAAAGGTCCTAGCGTGCTATCCTGAGGAATTCCAGAAATCATTGTTTGCCTGGGAGATTCAATATTTCCCAACGCAACATACTGTTTTCGATTGGTGAGGTAACTATTAAATAAATTTAAGGGAAGTCCCCTAATTCCATATGATTCCAGTTTTCTGAGAAGTATTTCGTGGTTTACAGTGTCGAAGGCTTTAGAGAAATCCAAGAACACGCCACAAGTGTACATGTTATTGTCTATGGCTTTTCTAAGTTTATCAGTAATTTCAGTTATTGCTTGGGCAGTCGAACGGCCTTTCCGAAAACCAAATTGGAAGTGAAAAAGAATATCTTGTTTTTCGATATAATTGATAAGTTGCTTATATATTAACTTTTCGAATATTTGGGTTAGAGCTGATAATGTTGAGATGGGACGAAAATTTGTGGGGTCCGTAGTTTCCCCACCTTTATCAACAGGAGTTACTTTAGATATTTTAAGAACATTGTCGTTAGCACTTCGCTTATGTGGTCACATGCCAGTTTTATACATATTTGAGGAACTCCAATAGATGATTTATTAAGTTTTAGTCCCATAATTGCGTCGTGAACTTCATGTATGTAAATACCACGAAACATGAAACTATTTTGGTATTTTGTTTTAATATATTTACTTGGGTTTATGTCGCTTTGTGGAAGCTTCTCAGCTAAATTGTGACCAACATTTATGTAATGTGTATTTAACTGGTGGGCAATATTTGCCTTGTCAGTGTAAAATTTGTTTTTATACAATAGTTTAGTTATTGTAGTTTGTGAGCTCACTTTTTTTCTGTTAATTATCATACCAATCAACTTCCATGTTGTTTTTAGGTTTTCACTATTTAAATTAAATTGCGCTATAAAATAATTCTTTTTAGCTGCTTCTTTGATCTTATTTAATTTATTATTATATATTTTATATTGTTTTACTTTTCCAGGATCTTTGCTTAAAAAGTGGGCTTTAAAGAGTTTTTGCTTCCTTTTAATCGATTTAAGAATGGCATTTGATATCCACGGTTTGTTTAGTTGTTTTTTCCTTTTATTAGATAATTTGCGTATAGGAGCATGTTTATCAGATATTTTCTGAAGTGTGTTAACGACGTTATTCATGCTTACATTTACCTCATTATTAATAAGGCTGTTAAAATCCACATCCCCAATGTCATTTAGAAATCAATCTCTGTCGAAATTTGAGAAATCTCTGAAAAATTTAGTTTCATTTACTACAGGGAGTTTATTGGTCACTGTACAAAATACGGGAAGATGGTCTGAAATATCTGCTAAGCATATTCCCGCTTGTAGTATTTTTTTGTGGCGTGTTTGTGTAAATGTGATCTATTAAGGTAGAGGTATGGTTAGTGATTCGAGTAGCCTTGGTGATTATGGGCATGAAGCCTTGATCGAGCAACATATCAAGATACTCGGACGTTTGGTTATCAGTATTGTATTTAAAGAAGTTTATATTTATGTCACCTAATATGAAAACCTCTTGTCCTTTATTGTTTAGCTTAGCCAATTGATTTTTTAGGATTTCGAGAAAATGGTCGCGAGCATTGAATGGGTGACGATATATGCAGCCAATTACAATATTCTTTTGTCTTTTCCGCACAATTTCGATCCAGCATGACTCAACACCATCAGCAGTTAATTCTAAGTCGCATCTTCTGATGAAGTCTAATTCTTTGGCAAGGTAAAGGCCAACACCTCCAGCAGAAGTTTTGGAATTAGTATTCAGGAACACGTATCCTGGTATGCTAATATTATTTACGCTATTTTCGGTCAGTTTCGTTTCTGAAATAGCAATAATTTCTGGAACCTCTTTTACTGTGAGAAGGATATCCTGTAGCATTGATACATTTTTAGATAAGCTACGCATGTTAAGGTGTAGCATAGAAAATCCACGCCGTTTATTTGCCTTATCAAAGAGATTTCCAGTTTGTTTGATGGTATAATATTTTGATTCGATATGATTCTCATGTGAATTCTGTAAGTCAATTTCTCTTTCTGGACTTTCAATTATATCTTGGAAAAGATCTTTTGAGTTAAGCAGAGAACTAGAGGATGAGTAAATCCATGCCCCAGTTGTTTTAAGAAACTCTTCGTAGTCTAAATCATGCAATGGTAGTTCGCATAGGAAATTTTGATCTAAAGCCATATCAGCGGTGTTATTACAAGTAACTTGAATTTAGGGCTACAGTAAATTAATTAGCTTACTTGGTATATTGTCCCCTTTAGTTATCATGTTCAAGCTGTGGCCGGTGAGTAACAGTGTAGTTCTTAGTGGCTGGAACTCTAGCGGTGGCGATCACTTTCGAAGTTGTGCAGGTCTTCCACAGTGTCAAAGGCGAATGTAGCTTTACTTTCCGCCTCTTTGATAAATATCCTGCCATTATATGTCCAAATAAATTTCCATTTCATGCGTTTTTTGAACTTATTAACACCACCAAAGAGTTTCTTCTTGTATGGCGTAAGCGACTCGGAGATATATACGCTAGCGTCAGAGATAAGATCAAGATCTGGAAGGTCTTTGACTTTCATTCTGGCTAATTTCTTGCGGCTAGAATAGAACTTATTCCTGACATCATTACGTGTGAACTTGACTATGATCTTGGGAGAAGCTTCTGCATTGTAGGACGGTAAGGGATGCGAAATAGAGATGTCTTGGTGGGAGATAGTTATGCCAATGGCCTTGCCAACAGATTTGACGATGGCTTCCGAGGGGCACTCGGTCGTTGCTTCTATGCCTGATATCTCGAGGCAATCTCTTCTCATGTATTGTGAAAGCTCTTCAACCTGGACTTTAGTTTCCATATTACATTTGTAAATCTCTCCAAGTTCTTTCTTTATGTTAGTTATACTTGCATTATGATGTAACGTTTTCTCGTTTGCTAATCGAATTTGTGTTAACAAGTCATCATATTTGTCTGACAAAAATCTGACTGTCTTGCTTAGTTCTTCAAATGTAGATGTCATTTTTTCTAATTTAGAATGAATTGGGGCTAATTCCTTTTTAAGGAGTTCCTTTACCTCTGAAACCGTTGCCATCGTGGCCGTTAGCGTCGATTTTGGTCAGAGCCACATTAAGCGTGGCCTGCCGCCATTACGACATACGCCATTACGACTTTCATTCTCTGCTCCCCTAGTATATATGTAATTTAATATTTGTGTTTTTCTCGTATGTTGACCTTTTAATTTAAACACTACTTATTCGTTTAACACACTGCATTTGAGCAGGCATATATTCATTGTTTTGAACCCGAGAATTAACCGTACTACCGTACTTCATGGTCCCTTTCTTTAGTAGTGGGTTGTCGGTCAGGTGATTGTAAACTCTCGTCATTTAGCACAGAAAATGTATTCTGATGAATAGGGATCGGGTTGTCATGTAAGAAAGATGGCTCTTGAACAAACTGGTAAGCTTCAGTAGGTTGGGTAGTCTCGGAACACTGGAGACCTTGGTCTTTCATTGTCTTCTTTTTTGTCTTCTTTTTTGACTTCTTGATTTTTTTTTTAAGTTTGAAAGTCGGATCAAGCTTTATTATATCCGCTTTCAACTCGCCATTTTCAACTTCTAGGTCAATAATACGTGATGACAGCATCTTGATTTCGGTCTTGTATATATTATCTTGCTGCACTAATTTGTCTTCCAAATGACTGGGTTTGGTTTCTTGATTCGTGTTTTGATGTGACGAGAGTAAGAATTCATTACGCATATCAGTTAGGTCAGCCTCCATGTTACAAATCAAGGGCATTAAATCAGCGAGAGAGTTCTTATTGCGGGCTAACAATCCTCGTGAAGAATCTAAAGAATTCCGTCTCTTCTGGTTTGAATTTGACTCATGTGAATGTTGCTTTTGGAGTTTCAAGGATATGTTGATCCAAAACTACAGGCCTTGGGTTTTTTTCATTGACTTGTGAACTTGCAGGCTCTGTAACTTGTTTTGTTTTCTTAGTATAACACAAAGTGTTGAACATGTTCTCAAGCATGTCGCGCGTGACCTCTGTTTCTTCATTCATTAAGTTCTCTACTTTCATCTGTAATCTTTGCCCATGCCTTGGCACCGAACTATTCCTGTTGTTAAGTAGACGTGGATGGTTATAAGTAAAATCCTTCGACAGCTTCTACCGTTTCCGCTAGGTCAATATCCTCGCTGGAACGAAATAACTTGATCTCAATGCTCTCTGACTGTGTCTCTGCCTCATTTATTAAATAAGTGGTTGATCCAACTTACGGTAAATTTAAATCTCTGACAGTTTTTAAAAGACTCCTAATATTGGTCTTGAAGTGCCTTCACCCAAAATAAGATGTTCTCCTCGGATGTTTTAAATGCAGCACAGCGAGCCGATGGCTTATAGATTCCAATATCTATTTCTTCGAATTTTAGCTTTCCGGATCCTGGACCCTTCACTGGCTTCTGGTCGTCGTACGTGTCGTATATAAAATCACTGGCTATCTGGGTAAAAAACGCGGTCCTTCGGCTCCGACAATAGCGGCAGTTGAAATATCCTGAGCCTGTTGGAAGGCTTTCGCACGAGTGAAGTTAAATAAAACATTAAAACTGCTTACATTTGAGAGATGGGACTCCAAATGAGAGAGAAAGTTCCTCGCGGGCCCTCCACCATCTTGATTTACTGTATTAAATTATGTAAATAAATTAACCTGGCGATTGTTGCGTGACCAGCACAGTGCAATCTGATTGGTGTGAACTTGACCTTTAGCGCATGCGCAGAAATTTTGCGACACCCAACAAAAATAAATAAATAACGGCTTGCATTTTAAGACTTGGTGCTGCCACAGGCAGTCCGAGTATTAAAATAGGCCATTAATTTTGCACTATTATGTCGGTTGACTGCAACTATCAGAATCACAGCTGGCAGCCCAATTTATGGGTTTCTAAAAATAGAAGATATGTATGGAGTTTTATAAATCCTTTTTAAATTGTCGTACAATGTATAAATAAACACCTTTTCGCTTCCATGTTGTTTCCTTTGTGGGTTTTCTTGTCTTGAAACCATTTTAGGCTGTTTTAGGAGTTTTTCATCTTAGGTGGTGAGCCGAAGTGCATGAAAATCAACTAAAAACACCCTAAAATGGTTTCAAGACAAGAAAAACCACAAAGGAAACAACATGGAAGCGAAAAGGTATGCTCATTTGTGCATTGCACGGCAATTTGAAAGGATTTATAAATCTTCTATTTTCACAAACCCATAGATTGGGCTGCCTGTGCCGGAATCTTTTCAAGTGTGAATGTACAAGGACCTGGCACTAGTGGTCAAATTGAGCGCGGGAATTATCGATCGAGACAAGATGGCGTAAAAGTTTACTTGCACGATTGCTCACCACTTCTCGGAAATTGCATTGAAATCTAGGTCTAATGGCGCCCAAGAATTACTAAAATCATTGTCGAGGTAGGGTTCCATAATCTCTCTTTCTTTCATACGTTTTCTGGGTAATATTTCATTTTTCTCTCGATTCTACAAGACTACAAAAGTACAAATATCTACATCATTTACACGTTCTGATGACTGATGTAGCTCTGGACTGGTTCTACTTCTACTTTCTAGATGGATCCTTCCGAAGTTGAATTCTTGGCAGAGAAAGAGACGGTGTCTGTTCTACCGAATTTTTCAGAAAACAAGCTTTATTTAATTGGGGTGAGTATTATCTTTGAAGATAAACATTTTAAGTAACAGTCCGCGCAAGAGGTGCGGATATCAGCGGCCATACCGAGGGGGCGGCCCCCGGGCACCCAGGGGCATTTGACACAGCAGCCATGACAAATACATGCTAAAACCCCTCGGGTGTGGCAGAAAATTGTGACAAAAACCCCCACCCCTGGGGCAACCTGGGCAACATATTATAAGTATTAGAAGCTAAACGTTTTAGAAGTGTCAAAAATCTTAATAGTTTTATACAAATATTATCCTTTATTTCTTTCTTCTGTCTTCCGACAGTGGATGGCTTAATTTAATCTCTTAATTTGAATGATAATGACATGACTTACCTCAAGGACAAAGAAATCGAAGAACGTTGATCGATCGAGCGAGGCCTGTGACGAAAACGCAAAAGCGTTCTAATGCCCTGCGTGTGGGGCATGTTTTTGCTACAAATCCCCTGCTAAGCCCCTGGGTTGCCCGTGGGTTGCCCGGGGGCCGCCCCCTCGGGATGGCCGCTGATATCCGCATAATTCTATTGTTCAGATGCATTTTGCTTTCCCCACTTTAGTATTTTCTGTTTTTCATACTGACAACTCATCAACCCTTAAATCATAAATTTCTGAAATTATATCCACTAAAAATGCATTTTAAATGTAGAGTTCTTTTGTGTGAAAACATTTTGTCCAATCAGAAGAGTGCAAAACAATAACCAAGAAAACTTTCAATTTAAAAATGTTCCCCATATTGAAAGTTCGTCATCAATTCAAATCTGTTTACAAAATGAGCTAAAATATTCTTCTTCAATTTTAGATAGATTTTAATGTCTAAGCCAATGAGGTGGAAGATTGAAACAATACCACAATTAGCACCTTTTTACATTCCATGCATAACATATGCCTACCTCTTGCGCGGACCATTACTTAATCGTAATTTTATATAAAGTTTTTTTGGGGGAGGGGGAGGGAGGGGGATGTGTTGCCATGAGGAATTTTAGGCGAAGTACATTGTATAAACTGGCTCAGCTGGCATTTATCTAGTTTAATACAGTCTCTATGGTATTTTCATCATACATTATTATATAGTATTCAACGAAGGTGGGTACATGTTTACAACATTTTAGGGCGATGTAGGGCCATTCAATGCCTCTTTGCCTGCAAATGTTCCTGTGTGGATTGCTCTCAACCTAAAGCAAAGAAAGAAATGTAGAATACAGCCTCCAGAATGGATGGAAGTTGGTGAGTCATTGTACAAGGTTGATATGTCAATTGGCCTTTCAGGAATTGAAAAAAAGGACTGGCCATGGAACTGAGTGTGTAAAGTTAACCTAATTAAAAAGTGTACCTGGTCAAGAGAAAGAGCACATCAGCATTAGTAATTTCACCGAGTTTGGGGAGGTTTGGTTTAGTATTAATCATGTGGTGAGCTTACAAAAATCACAAAAATACGACACAGTTGTATGGTTTTTTGGGGACATGAAAAATGACAAAAACCTATAACCTGCGATCAGGCTCTCTTTCCCACTAAGTAAATAAATAAAAGAAGGGGAGAGAGGAAAATGAGAGCCTGATACAAATGCTTGTAGAGTCGTTTTTGCCCCCTGTCATGAATGTTGTGCAAGTCGTCCAAGCCAATCAAACTAATTAAAGTGTGTGCACCAGAAGTCACACTTTTAAATGTACAAACCAATCGGAATACTGCAATGTTTTACAACCTTAGTATCAAAAAAAGACAAGAATTGGTCTTTTTATATGCTTTTGGCAAGTGTCAGGCCCTACTCTCCCTTCTCTGCATGCACTTGAATCCACAGGAAAGGAGCCGTGGGCATGATTGCAGCCTGGGCCCGGTTCCTGAAAGCCCGATTAGCGCTAATCCTGGACTCTCAACAAAACATATTAGTTGTCATGATAATTAACTCTGGATTAGCGCTAATCTGGCTTTGAGGAACCGTGCCCTGGTTACCAAAAACCATACAAATGTCTCTTATTTTTGCAATTTTTAAAAGCTTGCTATTCAGTTTCTATTCAACTAATTTTGATGTGCTCTTTCGTGATGGGGGTTTGTTTTTTAATTATATTAACTTTACATACTCAATGCCAGTCCTTTCTTGAATTCTGGAAAGGCCAATTGAAGGGGTCTGTGCAACAACAACTTGTAATTGACTTTTGATCAAGGTCTAAATTTTCCATTAGAAAACAATATAAAGGAGAATTTATAAAGTGATCAGTAGTAAAAACAGTGACTTGATGAAGTTCTACATTCTCCTATATAAAACAGAATAAAGTCTGAGAATTTAGAATGTGATCAGTAGTAAAAACAGCATAAGTGACTTGATCAAGTTCTACATTCTTCTATAGAAAACAGAATAAAGTCTGAGAATTTAGAATGTGATTAGTAGTCACTTCTTTGTTCTTGCATGGAACCCTTCAATTACTATTGTTCATTAATATTACATTACTTGGATTCTCGATTGCTCATGTTTAAATGTGGTTATCATAGCTCTGTAGAGTCACTGTTGTGTGAGCTAGATTGGAATGTGTAAAGTCTGTCTATTGGTTCCCCTTGCAGTAGACATGTACCCACTGGGTACCTATTTTTCAAATTTGGGTGGGACGTACCTCCAAACATATTTAATAGAGTGGAATGGTTATGAAACCCAGCGACCTTCATTGTTATAGGTCTTTGTTCGCTTTTTTCAACCGTGACTGTGCATAAAACACAATAGATATTGGAATATGTTAATCAATTAGCCAATAGAAAAGTGTGGATTCAGGGGATGCTATAAATGAACTATGACCGTGCACAATCTTTTGTCTTACGTCCCCCTTCCAACCTAAATTGCAGCACCTTTGTTAGCCCCTTTGAAGTTTATAACCATTCCACAATTACATTAACTAGGCTCCAATTATGAAGAGCGTAAGCACCTAACATACACCATATTTCTGAAATTAACCACTGGGGAAGGGAATAATATTATTGACTCCTTATAAGGGCTCATTGACATATTTAAATCAGACGTTGCTAGGGAAAGTTTGCAGCCTCGTAAAACCCGGAAAATTAAAGAGTGGGCAATGATTATTGTCAAGATGACTCCTATGCCAGGAACCCATTTCGTGGAAAACCGAAGAGCCAATAGAAATTGAGCTAAAATTAGACAGAGATTCAACAACTTTCACTTGAAGTTAAATCTTCTGGCGTTCACAACAGTTTGTTTTCCAACATCAAAAATACTTTTTTTAAGGGAGAAAACTGACCTATATTTTAATTAGTTGCACTGAGGTTCAATCACAACTTTACCAGGAACCCGAAAGCATTATCTGGAGACAAAAGTGTGCATGTTTGTGGAAGATTTGAGTTGAAAACCTACCGGTCGAAAATCACTTGACTTCTTGCAGTGTTCTTGAGTGGCCATACTTTTCTTCATGTTTTTAGAAGCCATTTTCTCGCTGGAAGCAGCCATTTCAGCTTCTGTATCGTTGACAAATTTAGATTATTACTATTTACTAGATGTTCTTTCAATCTATTAACAGTAGAAAGAGCTTGGCTACATCGGAGAGTCTAATACAAGTTTGCTTTCCCATACATCAGCGATTTCCTGACTGACTTCATCACTGTGTTGGCGGCGCCATATGCTTGCCATTACTTTTTTACTCGGCCGGTACAAATTATTAATTATTTCACTTTCTCTAGGTTCAAGTACAGTTAGGTGCCTTTCGAGTCCTGAACGATTCCTTCAAAATTGTTGGATTGAGATTCTTGTCAAGTATTATTTTCTTTCACACGATAAACCAAGCTTTTCATTCCCCGCTACATGTACAGCTTGTTCCGACTTTTGAACACTTTACTTCATTCATTCATGAAAACCTTTCAAGTAAACCACGAATAAAACTTACAAACATGTATAAGTATTAAAACTATCGGGTGGCCGGTGAACACGCATAAAACTAGCCTGAGAAAACAGCTGACTCATAATTATAGCCCGAGTCAGCTGTTTTCTCAGGCTAGCAAATACCGGAAGTCAAAATCGCATCTGCTCCTGCAAGCATAGCAACGGTGTTGCATAGCAACGAAATATGTCAATGGGCCCTTAATTATCCTGTAAGTCTTTGTTCCTATATTAGACAAGCTAAAAGATTTGAAGGAAGAGGAGACAAAAGCAGAATACTTCACCAAGATGCCATCCAAGCATTATATGGAGGTGGCATCCCTACTGCTTAACAGGTTTGTGAAAACCTGATTTAAACATGTCAAATAGAAGTTTAAAATCTATCAGACAGGTCTGTCATATGAAGCCAGCTACTGGTGATTATTGCCAGCAGCTATCATGATGACCACCAGCTACTTACACCGGATTACAATATAGTGCAAAGTTTTTTGTTGTTGTTGTTGTTCAAAGACATCACTCGACGGTAGCTTGCAGGTAACCAGAGAAACCAAATGGCATGTGTTTATAACCTTAAAACTTCGTTATTCCTGGTTGTTTTTTTCCTAATAAAAGCTTTAATAAAGAGAGTGTGATTACATGTACGTGCTAGAAAACCATGCTTTCCTCACGATCTTGAGATCAAGGATGCCAGCTCAATGTCAAATCACAGGCAGCCCAAGCTCACGATTTGTGGCTCATACAAATCCTACAGTAGATTACATGATCGCTCGTGCAAGATAGATTGCATGCTAGAGTCACCGTTTTCCTGGAAATTTTCCTTGTCTTATCACTAATAGAGTTAAATGTATTGATTGATGGGGTTTGTCATGATACTAACCAATCAGAGCACATTTGCAATCCGCAGGATGTCCCCCTGTCTTGAGCGGTTTTTGATACCACAACTATGTGGTTTTGAGGGCTAAAATTCTAAATTTTGCAATTCCACCTGGAAATAAACATAGACATACATTTGGTATGTCTTTTTGTTGAGTCTGGCGACAATTGAAGTGATTTTTGAGTATTTTTTTTGCCCTTTGAGTGATTTGATGTGATCAATGGACTGTGCAGCCTTGTCATTTCATTATAGAGAGAGATCTCAAAAATCAAAAACTCTAAAACCGATCCAAACTAGGCCAAAATAAAATAGAATAGCCAAGAACACAAGAAAAGGACACTCATTCAAGGTTTTTTATTGCAAAATGTTATTTCATACCTTTATATTTTCCAAGATAAGAAATCAATACAAACTCTATTAGGGTGCATTCGATTGACCGTATTCCGGAATAAGAATACACAGAATGATCACTGACTATAAATCGCTTATTAACTGGGATTTTTTCACCACTGGAATACTAATTGTATTTTGAATATCTTATATCAGCAAGCGTTTGTAGCTTACAGTATGAAATGTGTTTGAACCAGTGATTCCCAGAGACTATTCCATCTATTCTTATTCTGGAATATGGTAATCGAACGCACCCTTAGGGTGCGTTCGATTGACCGTATTCCGGAATAAGAATACATAGAATGATCACTACAAATCGCTTATACTTGGAATTTTTAGCCATTGGAATACTAAATGTATCCTGAATATCATATATCAGCACGCATTTGTAGCTTACTGTGCAAAATATGCCCGAACTAGTGATTTCGAGAGACTATTCCATCTATTCCTATTCCGGAATATGGTCAATCGAACGCACCCTTAGTAAGAAGACAAGGAAAATTGCCAGGGAAAATGGTGACTCCATGCAGCGCGCTATCACATAAGCAATCTTGCATAATCTACCGTAGGATTTGTATGAGCCATAAATCGTGCAGGGCTCGAAATTGCGCCTATACGTCAGGCGTAAATATGCCTAGATTTTTTCGTTTTACGCCTAACGTTTTCCACTTAGGCGTAAAATTATGCCTAGATCCTCTTACAAAGGTAAAAATTATCGGAAGACAAGTCTTATTTCAAATCTCTAAAACTCTGATTTAAAAAAAAAAATTACTATCATTTGCAAGCAAGTGTTTAGTGTAAACTTTTTTGTCTGTTGTTTCAAGTTTGAAACGCATAGTTTACTAATTACGTGGCGACGTACAAAGGTAAAAATTATCGGAAGACAAGTCTTATTTCCAAATCTCTAAAACTCTAATTTTTTTGAAAAAATTACTATCATTTGCAAGCAAGTGTTTAGTGTAAACTTTTTTGTCTGTTGTTTCAAGTTTGAAATGCATAGTTTACTAATTACGTGGCGACGTTTGGCGTGTGAAGTCTGAACTTTTAACTGCAAAATGTCAAAGTTTGACAGCTCCTACAGTATCTATAGGTTTTGTCATACAAAACATATATAGCCTTTTGTCATGCAAAACAACTTGTTTCACGCGGGGAACTAATTTACATTTACCTAGCCTAGACATGTACGTTACACTTAAACACTTGCATGGCTTCCTGCAAAACTTTGCGTGACCGCATGGAAAAAAAGCTGCCAGTAATTGCCTTTGTCTTTCTCTGTCTTGTTTAAAAAAGCGATATTGAACTCAATGAGTTTAAAGTCGAATGTTTATTACAAAAAAAGCAAATGATTTGCAACATTTACCCTTTTCCTTAATGACATACAAAATATTAATTTCAGCTACTAATGCACAATTATTTATGCCTAAATTTTGGGGAATTCCGCCTAAAATTTTTAAGCAGGGTGTAAAATTATGCCTTCTTTTTTTTCTTAATTTCGAGCCCTGTCGTGAGCTTGGGCTGCCTGTGGTAAAATAGTACGTTTGATATTTAGTTTTCCTTTTATCACAACCAAACTTGCTTTTTATAGGATCTGAGTGAATTTTAAGGCCTTTATATTTTTGTTGTGTCGATCTCAGGGAATACAAAAAGTCTGTAGGATTTAAACCAGCTATGTTGTGAATGAAAATCTCCAGAAAATGCTGATTATTGCTTATTATTATTTCTGAGGAACTCTCTCAGAAGTCTTTCAAGATATAATTCTATTTTTTTGGATTCCCGTTTATCGACTCTATTCATGAACTTAAACACACAGCATTAATTTCATTTTTTCACATTTTGTAGGGCACTTTGCCAGACTTCCCCGCGAGCGAGTATGATCAGCCCACTCAAACATATTACGCTTCGATAAAATTCACTCAAATACCATAAAAGTTTGTATAAATCTTCCTATACTATCTTTGTATCAGCACAGAAAGTTTGGTTGCATGGGATAAAGTTCAACTAGAAATGGAAATAATATTATTTTCTGAGACTCGTTAATAATTCATGAGAGCGCCATCCAATGGAGGGACTGTATTTTGAAACCTGGTCAAACTGAAGCTTTGTCAGGTGGATGCATCTTGACATCCAATGAAACAGCAGTTCCAAATGCACCAGTGTTTGATCAGAGATCAATATTTCTTAATGATTCATCATATTGATTTCATGAACCATGCACTAACTACTTATATACTGATAAACTACAAGTAAAGAGTGAAGAAGTCCATACTGAGTATGCTAGTTGAAGTGACTGCCAGCAAAAAAGAATAATAAGCCATCTATGGAATAATTATATACAACAGTCAAACACTTAAGTAAACAATACTTCCTAATGATGTTTGAAAAGAAGCGTATGTAAATTTTCGATTTAGCCATTCACATGAGAAGTCATTTCGAACACTCACTGTTCGTGTTTCATAAATTTTCACAATACAAAATTAACACCTTGCTCCATCCGAATGCTGTTTGGTGCCGTACTTCTTACAGAAAATAATCATTACTTAAATTAAAGCCAGAGTTGTAGCTTAATTACTGCACAACAACAACAACTTTATTATTACCTGTGGGAAAAAATCTCTTATTATTTACATACATTAGACAGGCCAGTGGTAATACTGCTACCCAGAATAACAATGAGCTAAATAATTCGAGCTGGGTAGCATAATTAATAATATGAAAAAGAATTTGTCATGAGAAGGTGGCATAAAGTAATTATTAACTAAAGTTAAAAAAAATATTTGTACTCTAGAGGTAAAATGAGAAAAATTACATGTAGGTTAACTGGTCTAACAATCAAAAAGATATATACCGGAATGTGTTAATTATATAAATGTGTCAGTTAGAGTATAGTGAGAGAGAAGAATTTAAATCAATAGGACTGAATAAAGTCATCTTTGATTTTTTCTTGAATAATGCCTTAGATAAAAAAATAACATTTTCATTGATTGGGTTCCAGATCTTGACACCTAAGAAATGTAGATTAAATTTGCCGTAGTTAGTTCTAACACAAGGTGTATAGTATATGTAGATCTGGAAGCCAATCTAGTATAATTGTGTGAAGAGGATACTGACTGAAAGAAATTTTTGAATGCTAATGGTTGTAAATTATGATGAAATTGATATAAAAATAAGGAATTATAAAGATAAATGACATCTTGAAATTTCAAGATATTCAGTTTCTTAAAAAGTGGAGTGGAGTGAGCAAAAAATCTTTATGACAGCCCTGATCATGTCAATGCCATTTTGTAAGTAGTCATGGTCACTGGCAGGGTTAAAAAGAATCTGAATTCCTAACAAGTCCTGAAACAACCATAGGGCCGGCTGATAAAGTCAGGACCCAGCTAATCCACAGATCGAATTGGAATTTAGCGCATTGGTTTTTGTGGAGGGAGGAAAACCGGAGAAAAACCCTCGGAGAAAGGGCGAGATACCAACAAACTCAACTCACATGTGGCACTGCGAATGGGAATCAAACCCGGGTCACAGAGGTGAGAGGCGAAGCGCTTAACCACCCTGCCCGCCCGCCCCGCCGCTCCCCTGGGTCTAGATGAAGGCAAATCCATGTGTTTGGTTTGGTTCTTTGTTTATTTTTTATTCCTACAGGTACATGTACAAAAAATATATGATTGGTTATAACACAGGGCTTCACACTAAGGCCAGCTAAAAATCTTTTGGCATGAACAAATTTGGAAAAACTTGTCATTTTAGCCCACAGAAATTCTTTAAAGTTTTGACTGTGTTGGATTTGCACATGGCTTTGCTAAGTATATAAACTTCACAAAATTAATTTTTGATGCTTTTCAAATGAAGACCTAGTTTTAAAAATTCAGAAATCGAACTACATATTTTTGGCCAATCCCCATGTATTTTGTCTTGGAACTGGTTTTAGTAGTGCCCAATCTCAAATGGAGGAAATTATCAACATGTGCCATCCGCTGGTTTCAGAGTTGCATTTGTACCTGGCCAGTACAGCTTGTATTTTGGCCAGTTAAAATGTGAATAAACTGGACAATGGACCAGTTCATAAAGTTAGTGTTGAGCCCTCAGTAACACACCTTGGCAAGTCAATGCAATCGCTTCATATGCAGTCACACAGAAATATTGCAGACCTTACTATGTTCTATAAGATTAATTATGGTCTAGTGAACATCACCTTTCCCTACGATATTCAACTTAGCACTTATTAACTCGCACAAGAGCTATGCACGAATATAAGTTTGTGCACCCGCTCGCCACTATAAACGCATTCAAGTACTCGTTTTTTTGTCAGATCGATTCCACCATGGAATTCCTTACCACACAATATTGTTAATGCTACATCTTTGAATAGCTTCCAAACTGGCGTATCCATGTATGTGTAATCTCAACCAATTAATATTGGCTGCAGTCGCGCTCGTGCTGTGGTGGCGGCGTAGCTGTTGTCATCGGAGCCCCTTATCAATTGATAGCTGCACCGTCACTGGAGACGCCTGTGTGGCGGCAGTCATTATCGCTTTATATGTAAGCTCGTGCTGTTGTTTACCAGCTTATGAATTATTATTATTATGGCTATTTTTATCCTTTTGCTGCTATTTGCACTGTGATTATTAGTCACTGAACATTGAACATTGCACTTCACCATGCACTATAATAAAAGTCTTTAACTTATTATCCACTTATTGCACCGTAACCTCAGTACTTGCACGACCGCTGACAATTTCATTGCCAGATTAGCTCCACCGCTACCAGGCAATTATCATATTTAAAGATTAAAGAAATGTTATGATTTACCAATAAAATAATTACAAATTAAAGTTAAATGCCAACTGTTTGCTTAATTTTGTTTTTGCCATGCAAATAGCTACATGTAGGACACTGATCTTGCTCACCATCAATGATAGCAACAACAACAACTTTCTATTTTGTACCTCTAAATATTAAATACAAAATTTTATCAATTACAAAGGTAGGAATGATTAAAAAATTATGGTACAGGCTAACTGAATTAAGTCGGAAGACTTAAATCTAGCAGGTAGCACTTACAAAATACATTAAGCTGAAAATGGTCAGCAAAATAGGATGTATGAGAAGGTTATAAAATTGGACATACTAGATAAATAAACAGGACAGGATACAGTTAAAGAATAACATTCAAGCAAACTTTGCAAATAACTACAAAATAGAGTATATGAATAAACACTACATTTAATATTAGACAGACATAAGAGAACATCTCATTCAGGGATTTCAATAAAAATTAGAGTAAACAGCCATGAAAGAATTAATTAAGTACATGTAGGTGTCTATATATGTACATGTACATGATTGTAGGTGCAGGCTGTATGAGAATGAGTAATGCCGGAACTGGCAGTAGCTCGCTTCTAATGAAACGGGCCTGCTCATTACTTTGTTCAAAACATCTAGTTTGGACAAAAGGTCCCGATCTCAATCAACCTTCTTGTCTTTATGAAACAAGGAAGGGAAACAATCATGAAATGAAATATTTTCTTAACTGCAGTGCAGCAGATGACATTCCCCATGCCGACGAGGTGCGTACACTCATCAAGGACATCTGGGACCTGAGAATTGCTAAGTTAAGAAAGTCGATTGACTCGATGGTGAGCCAACAGGCTGTACATGCTAGGGTAAGTCAGTCATTAACCATCTGTAATTAAGAGTTTCATACCGAGAACGGAGGTTCTAAGGCCCGAGGGATGTTTAGGGATTAGAACCGAAGGTTTGAGGTATGAAACTGACTTATATCACATTTGGCAAGGTTTTCTCAAACAGAACAAAATTATTGCTCTGACAAAGCAATTCCTAGGTTGTTTGTCCATGTAATAAATAGATCTCCAAAGTTACTGTTTCTTGGGTTCCTTTTGGTGCGCCCAATTTCGACCAAGCACCATGCACAGGTAACCCCAAAAACAGTAATTCATCCGGAAAAGGGGTTTAAAACTGAATTATAATTTTTTTTTTTTTTATATCGAGTCATTTGCTCATAATAAAAAGATTGAGAGCTCTGTGTGGCATCGCACTGGTTTGCTGAAGAAGGGTAATAAGAGAACGATCGGCAGTCTCAGTTTGGAGTAAATTTGGCCACTATTGTGATGATTTTATTTAAACCTTGTTCCAACGATAGAAATGTACGTAAATGAACAATTTCTTCAGCAAAGGTGGGGAAAACCTGCCACAAGTATGTGGCAAATCCACCAAGACGATATCAGAGCTCGCAATCAGCATGCTTGGCATAAGTGCTATTTAAAGTTATAGTAATTGGAAAATGTTTCGTAAAGATCATAATTATAATTAAAAGTAGCAGAGTTGGTGACAAATTGGTATTAAGGTTTAATTGGAATACAGTACATGTTCTAGTCACCACTGACAGTACGTTAAGCCCCAGTACCTCTGACAGTAGTACAAGATAATACCACCCTAAAACAATCAGTAGACTGAGCGCATATGCATGCTAATGGCTATTCCACATGAGACATGATGAAAATGAAAATTTTCAAATCTATAATTTTTTAGCAAACTATATATTAGTTAGAGCAGACATCTTGGTCTATCAGATACAAGTGAGATATTGTGAATGTTGGCCACACCTGCTCATGAGGGCCTTGTTTTCTGAAGTCTATATAAGCACCTTCCCAAAATTTTATATCCGCAACGTTTTTTGTGTAATGTCCGCAACGCATATTTAAAGCAAATAAAAACTACTATAGACCCTTTGCACGTGATGTCATGGCCGCCATGTTGGTGTGCAGTTAACAATAGATTCCTCGTTAGCTTCTTTTGTTCTGTACACCAACATGGCCACCATGCCCTTTGTCATTTGAATCTCTGGGGATTGAGTGCAAACCATCTATAGTGAGCTTTGTTGAACTTTATCATTATAGTTGGGAACTCTGGTTATTAGCAAGTTCAGAAAGTCCATTTCTTTCTTGGAACTCCTCACAACTCACAGGAATTAAGAATTTAAAAAGTTGTCTCAAACATGTGGTTGTTTTTTGCTGTAATGTCTGCAACAGACATTTAGATAGTAATTAAAAAAGAGTAATGAGAGGAAATTATATATTTTTTAATTGAAAATAGAGGCCAACCTAAAGTTAAGCAGCACAGCTATTATAAAATTAAGTTTGGGAAGCATTTGTAATCTGATTTTTGGTTTCTGAATGTAATGTCTGCAACATGGAATTGCCCTAATGTGTAGTTCCAGAACATATCCATCCCCCCCCCCCCCCCCCCCCCCCTCCCCGACGGAAGGGATTTGTTCTTTGACCCCCCCTCCTCCTAAGACAAGTAGAAGTCACATCAGCTGATAATACTCTACATGTTCACGTTACTTTTACAATTTCTATCATTGTCCAAAATGGTGATTGTACAAATAGAGCAGATTTCGTATGAGTGGGACAAACTACTGTATGTCTGTATCTCCTTACCGTAACCGTGCTGTAACCGTGCTGTGCCGTATTTCTGTGATTTGATTGGATAAGTAGGGCAAAAATAATGGGAAACCATTTCAACATCACAGCATGCTGTACGGTAACCGTGCTGTAGTATGTCCCACTCACACGAAATCTACTCTATATATTGCCACTCAAGATTACTGTATGCCACATTTTGCATGATAGAACACCTAATTTGCATGTTAATCTATGTGCTCCAATTATTATTTTAACAATCAAAATAATACTTTGTATTGATTTTTTTTCTCAGCTTGACGACTTGACATTGATGGAAATCAACACTGTACGTCCATTATTGACACAAGCCCTAGACCATATGCATAACCTAAGGTGTCACGCAGCTGAAAATCCAGCCAATGTGACCCAGTATTGATACTGAAAGACAACATAATCATAGAGTTTAAGTTGTCTAGTAAACAAATCTTGTTTCTTTCTTTTATTAACCATTTATTGCTTTTCACATTTAGATTTTTGAAAAATGGGATTCACAGTTTCATGCAGAACAAAAAAACAGAATGGATTACAATTTGGGGTTTTCACAAAATGTGAGTGACTGCATGCATTTTCATGTGTAGTTTTTTTTTTGTGATGAACGTTTTTCTTGCCATCATCCTTGATGTTGCTGTCCCATTTGTTTAAAGTCTATAATAATATACAGCTCTTTCCAGCTAGAAATAGTGTGCTAAATTCAAGTTCTTTCAGTAACCAAATTAAGTTAACAACACTCTGTAACAAATTTCTGCATTTTTATTATTATTGGGGTGGGGGGGGAGAACAAGTTAGTGTTAAATTGCTGTAAAAATGTACTTGTTATTCTTCGTTTGTAATCAGCCTCCAGAGATTCAAATGTCAAAGATGTGCCAGCATCTATTATTTAAGTCTACCAACTGCACCTGCTGTTTTTTAGTACTGAAACCCAGGGCCTCTTGGACAATGACAACCAATCACATTGCACAATGGAAACAAAGCATTCCAGTTTACGGTTACTTGAGCCAATTAGTGTTGATTACAAGGCAATAGCATTTTGACTTGCTTGAGCTTCGATCCGGAAAAAGGGGAATTTGGTCGACTAGTTCTGAAGTCAGTCATTTGAATGAAGAAAATCGCGTGGATGTGCTAGGGTTATACTTGGGAATGCTTTAGTTTTGTTTTGCAATGTGTTTAGTTCTTGTTGTCTAAGTGGGCCCGGTTTCAGTAGTAGCACTAAAGTAAAGCAAAGCAACTTTATTTAACTTATGTAACTTGTAACAGACTGGTGGAACTTGAGGCAGACGTGGGACCTACAATAATTTTACGTCCTTAACCGAGAAGATGTGAAGGCCTAACCATTTGCAGTTTGAGAACGAGATTGTTTCACAAAGGCAGCACCTTCTACTCAGTTATTTTAAGACCCAGAGTGTTGGTCCGGCCAGGGTTTGACCCTGCGACCTCCCGCTCGACCGACCAGAACTTAACCACTGAGCTAAACGGGAGGGACTTTAATAAAATGCTTATGTTTCTAGTAAAAAAGTGGCCTTAAACAAGAAGTTCTCGTATAAAAGGGCTAACTCCCTTCTATTCACATCAGAGAGTGAAGAAAGTAAGCAAGTATATTCAGTCCTCTCCTGTTGTTATTCACAAATTCAATAGAAACCCATCAAAATAATACATTTTCATTCATTAATTTTTGAAGTTCACATTTATTTTTGATCAAGCTTGCTAACTATAGTCTAATTTCAAAGAATATTGTATGTGGGAAAAGTTCTCATTTGTGATTTGAAATATCTTTTGTTTTTGTTTTCTCCCTTTCCGATTGGCTGGATGGTGGTGGCGCTCTCTCTGAATTTCTAATGAGACCTGAAACCACCATGGAGGCTGATCAAAGCCAGGTCCCGGCTAATCCACAGATCGAATTGGAATTTAGCGTGTTGGTTTTTGCCGAGGGTGGAAAACCGGAGAACCCAGGGAAAAACCCTCGGAGCAAGGGCAAGGTACCAACAAACTCGACTCACATATGGTGCCCCATCTGGGAATCGAACCTGGGCCACAAAGGTGAGAGGTGAAGTGCTTAACTACCCTGGCTTTGAGATTTTACAGTAAAAGAGCCAATACTGAATAGCTTAAAAATATTTATTCTCTCGAGTGTACAAAATGTAGTTTGGACTGAAGACATCTCATACATCACTTGAACATACATTGCATGTGTATGGTGTTTTAAGACTGTTTACGAACTCTGTACCCATTACATTTGATGTGAATTTTGTGTGATAAGCAGTTGGTAGGCCATGGCCCTTTTCTACTGGAACTTCCTGTTTACGAATGGGTTGTTACAATGTGACAGGCTAATAATGAGAGGAACAACACGACTGGACAATAATGACCACAGATAATAAGCTGAAAGAGATAGAAAGATACTTTTATTTGAAGTTTAAAGATAAACTACAAGACAGTAGACTGTATGCCATTGAAACAATCAAGTGATCACCAGAAATACTCTGGTGGGGCTCCATGCAGACAAGATTTATAGTGACATAGCAAGATTTGTTTCTCATCATTGACTGTTTTTGCTTGATAAATAAAAACCTTCACGATAAGAACCTGCAGCGCATTTTGAAAACAGAAACCTGTTGTTAATTACAATAATTTCAGATTGAAATACCAAGCCGAGCTGTGAACAAAGTTAAAAAACTCTTTAATAATTAATGAAGCAATAAAGGAAATCACCGAGCGAGAAGCGACCTTTAAATTGGATTTACTCCGCCGAAATAGGTTGTAAATAACTGAATTACATGACTCTATACATCTAGACATTTGCTAAGCCGTTTACAAAACTTGCAGCATTGTTTTATCAGATCTAAAACACTTACGCTGTGCCCTCGTGTTTTAAATCTGATAAAACACCACTGCTTGTTTTGTAAACTATATGTAGCAAACTAGTTCCAACAATACAAGAGATTCGACATTTCTTTCGCAGGGAGCACAGTGGGGGACAAAAAAAAATGTAACTTTAGGGATTCTTTGGTTGCTTGCCACATCCAGGTTTTCAATAAATGACTGCAAACAGTCCCTATTCCAGCCCCAAAAATGTTGTTTTGCAGATAATGGTGATTGGAATGTACGCAGTTTCAAATTTTACAGGATTCATAAAATGTTGCCAACTTGGTTGCTTAAAGTCCCCAATACCACTGCAAGAGTGGTAAAAACTAGCTCCAATTACAGGGGATTAAATTTCATTTGAACCAGTATAGAGTAATGTATGCATGTATGGGAGTAAGTGGTGCAATGCCTTAACTTGGAGCAACAGTTAATAAGTTCATGGTAGTGGCTAGATTCCATCCGCCAGAAGATTGAATTGCAATGCACTATTTTCTTGGGTACAAACTAAAGTGGCACTTAGAAATTTAGGCGAACAAGTACGCTTCCCTCAACTTAACTAATCTATTAACCGAAACCCTAACCGTCACTATCCCTTATGCCACTATCCCCCTTATACCACGAGGGATTTGCTGTCAACAACTGCTTTTTTATCACTTTTATAGTGCATGCTGTTTGATTAGCAGGCGTTACTTCATTAGACACCAGTTCCTGCTCTCACCGAGTGCAGTGCATTTTTGGATTGCGTCCTTCTGGTGGATGGAATCTAGCCCTAACCCTGATTCATGTCACACACAAGTGGACCAGCATCTGAAATGGGTCTAATATCCTCAAATACTTTAAAGAAAACCTTGGCTAAACAAATTGAAGTTAAATAATTTGTTTGGCCATCCCAACTTATTTCTCCATTTCTCATTGTCTGAACGACCTGGGGGGAAAAAGCAGAAGGGAGGGATCAAGGGGAAAGGTGAAGACAGGAATGCAAACGTAGCTCCTGGAAAGTCATGCTTGATGGTAAGTCGCACATAACTTTTATTCCATTTTTCGTCCATATTGTTTTAGCATGCTTTGTCAGTTCCAGACCTCCACGGCCATGATGCTGAGTGACCACACCTTACTAGTTCCAAACTCCGGATGTTTATTTTTAATCCGGCCGACCCAAAATTTGAAAACCCCACCGATGAGAAATTGAAAAAAGTAGGGTGGCCTTAGCAATAAAAAAAATGGATAAGTATAAGCCATTTGGGTATATACTTCATGGCATAATCATTTTCTCTACTAGTTTACAGTATTGTGCAGGGAGACTGGAACGAAACACTAGCATGAAGTATATACCGCCATTTTGGTCTTTGAAATTTGCGGGTGCTGCCATCTTGGATGTGATAACATAATTGGCAGTCCCTACTAATACAGGACAAATAAGCTATTGTTTTATGACAAAGGGTGATCATGCAGACATTATCAAACTTCAAGCTACAAACAAACCGACTCTATAAATCAAAAGAGTTGAATAGTAAGATATTGCCACATGCCATAGATTCTTTGTAAATTTTGCACTTTTGAAAAACCATTAAAAAATAAACTATTCAACTTAATAATTTCAAATTTTCAGTGAACAAAGATTGCCTATAATTTTTTTATCAGATCCAAGATGGTGGTCAGCACTACAAAATTCAAAGCCCAAAATGACTCGCATTTGTATTAATTAGACAATTTAATGGCAATTTGTTCGAACAGCCAGGGTTTCCTTTAAGTTAACAATAATAATTTTCATATCTGCTTGTTAATAAAATACATACAACCAGACTAAAGTAGCTTGTCAATCAATTGTTCACCTGGTGTCTGTAATAATATCTAAAGTTTTTTTTTTATGTCATACAGCACTAAACCACATACCTATCAAGAGAAATAATTTATAATACATTACGCAGTGAGGATTGTTATCTTTATGCCAACCATAGAGAAATCTTAAATATTATCATAATTTCATTTTTAAATAACAAATTATTTCATCTTTGCAATGTAGACTTCGTCAACACTAAAACAGAATTCGAAGTATTTTAATATAATATAATCTAGAAATAAAAACAAACTAAAATAAACATTGAGACACTGCTTGCTTGTCTGTCCTATGCACAAGAACTGTTGTCATCTCTGGAAACTTTGCATAAAATAATGGAGTCTATCTAGGTCTTCACGATACACTCTTCTGTCTTCGACAAGTTGTCGTTTGGCTTGAACAAGGTTCTGCAAACAGATGAAACAAAAATTGTCACAAGGTTCTGCAAACAGATGAAACAAATTGTCACTACTTAAATATCTTGCATAGTAATAGAAGACTTAACACTTATTATTTCAGAAATCTTCTGCAAATCTCAATCATGACTTCTATGAAATCTTTAAAAAAATAATGACCTTAAACATTCACTTAATTATAAGCCCTAGGCATATGGGATGGCATCTGAATAATACGGTAAGGAAGATTATAAGATACAACTAGTTTGCCTGAAAGTTCAGTCCTTTATAGTAGGTTCACTAGTTGTCTCTGAGAACATATTCCGTTGTTAGTAAGAGGCACTTGTTGTCTTTTAGAATATAATAATTCAGACTGGAACTAACTGTGAGGACTTTGAAACCCCGTCCAATCTGAATTGGAGGCCTTGAAACAATTAAAGTGCCTATGAAGTGAAAAATCGACCCTGTTTTTATTTTATTAAATTTTAGTCTTCCCTAAGTCATCTTGTGCAATTAAAAATAAATTTGGAGAGCGTGAATTTTTTTATTGCTTGTCAAAATCATGCGACAATTTTTATGCCATTAATGCCATGCGTGATGTCAAGTGGTTTGCACATTTGTATTCACAAAAGTAAAAAGAAGGCAGACGGCAAGGCTCCTCAAGTAATACATATTTAGAATAAAAATTAGACCAAAAAACGAACTGCATTTTGTTTTATTTACGAAGACAAATATTAATATGCAAACCACATGTAATTAGCATTGTTGTGGCTCGCCGGCAGTCAAGAAAAAAAGTAAGATCCTGCATAAGATGTACAGTATTTTACCCAAACATTAAATTTTAAGGTCTAAGCCATCTAAAGCCTTGCAGAGTCGCCCTGTTGCAGACTGATAGATGTTTCTTATTGATTTTGTCTGGTCTACATTTTCGAGTCTGCATTTTGTACCTGCCGCTCTAAACAGTAAACTGAGTATGGTGCAAAATTCAAACTTTCTCTCGCATACAAACTGAAACGCACATATGATAAATGAAATCTACAAAGGAGAGCCTGAGATTCTCGAGTTCTGTCGATTAAAACATGTAAGACAATATTGAAATAAAAATTGTATTCACTGAAAATCATTACCATTGTGTTGTTGCACACTGTTGAAATATGGGCTACACACACGAGAATTACAGTCATTTCAGTACTGTAGAGGAAGAAGTGAGTATTTCGTGGAGCCGGAAGACGTGGTAGCACTCCGCAGGCTGGCAACGTGGCGGCCAAGTCAAGCGCCTCGTGGTCACTTTCCGGCTTTTCAAATAAGAAGAAACTATCATTCACAGATATCTAATAGATAACTTTAATTCTATTTTTGTTAAGATATATAACATTGCATACAGTAAAGAGGGAATTGTCACGTAGTACGTGAAAAAAGCACCATGAACACTAGTAACAAGGAGAGTTCCGTTTGGCAGATGAAGAGCCTGTTTGTAAACACAAGTGTAACTAAGCTAATCGGGTTTAAATCGGTCACTTTGCTGCATTTTCAAAAGTTTCTAACGTAGAAGATTGATTTTGTGTGTGGGAGGATTAACACCAATGACCAAAAACAATATCCGATGATTTGAACTACCGTAGACATCTTGATGACGTCACAGTTACGTCATGTATCCATTGATAATAGGTTTCTCACATCATGTTGACTGACAACAAACTAACCAAAAATCCGAGTTCGAGTTCTAGATTTTCGGATTTTGTTTTGGTCATCCGTCTTAATCCTCCCACAAAAAATCAATCTTCTACGTTGGAAACTTTTGAAAATACAGCAAAGTGACTAATTTAAACCCGATTAGCTTAGTTACACTTGTGTTTTCAAACAGGTTCTTCACTGCCAAACGGAACTCTCCTTGTGACTAGTGTTCTGTGTTCATGGCGCTTTTTTCACGTACTACATGACAATTCCCTCTTTAAAAATAGAATTAAAGTTATCTCTTAGATATCTGTGAATGATAATTTCTTCTTATTTGAAAAGCCGGAAAGTGACCACGAGGAACTTGACTTAGCGCCACGTTGCCAGCCTAGCCTGCGGATTGCTACCACCGCTTCCGGCTCTACGAAATACACTACTCACTTCTTCCTCTAGAGAGCCAGAGGTATGGCCTGCTCCTCGCTGTTGTGGGTTGTTTGCAGCCCTGGCGAGTGTATTTTGTAAAACTGGATCCGGCGTAAGTAGTGACCTTACATGGAGTAGCTGCAGGAACTTTTTCACACCTGCCACAGAGGTAAGAGGCGAAGCGCTTAACCACTGCGGCTCCCCGGGGCTATTATTTATAAAGCTCCTGCAATGGAAACTACTGGTACATGTATTATTAGCTTTATGTACTTACTGTCATCTGTATACTAAGTGCATTGGCCTCCTCATTTAGGGACACATGATTGGACTTGAGCATATCGGAATTTTCCTGAAGAACAGACATTTCCAGTTCACGATCTGGGACAAAACAAATTTAATCACTTAACATTATGACACACAAGAAATGTGGTACAGGGATCAAAATGGTGGTGACCGATGTGGTTGCCAGTGTGACTAAAACTTAGCTTAGTCACCAACTCACCTACTAATATTAATTTTGCTGGGTGGTGACTAGAGATTTTTGTTTGTTAAGAGGGCTACCAGATAAAATAAAATAAACAATGATTTGGAAAAGGTGATATTTTCGAAACTTAATTTATTTATTATCTTTTTGCAATGACTCTGGCAATAGTGAACAAGCTAGCCTCCTCCGCAGGCATCTCTATTTTTTGACGAAATCAGATTATGGGCTCCCTGTGGCAGGTGAAGTCACAGGTAACCCAATTCACGATTTTTAAAATCTGATTTCTTCGAAAATTAGAGATGCCTGCAGAGGAGGTTACATGGTAAGAAAGTGAGATTCAGTATAAATATTTATAACCTTACCTCCAGCATGTAGAAAGTATGCTTTCATAACATTCTCAACCCCAGGCCATCTGTAATCCTCCTCTCTCCGTTCCAACCGAGACACTTTGGGACCAGTGTTGGTATCCTGTGTAGCAGATAACAGACCAGCACACGGAATAAATAATACATACATCATTCTTTTATAAAAAATCTGTTAATTATAAGTAATACCATGGCACCGAGGGAAATTAGTGATTAAATTTCCCCACGAGCCGAGGGAGGATTTGTGGAAGTCCCGAGGCTTGCGGGGAAATTTAATCACTAATTTCTCGAGGTGCCATGGTATAACTTTGTAACACTTTGATCGCCCAGGAAATGGACTGTTTTGCTAGTGCTTCTGTTTAATTCTGTTTGCTGAGTCATGGCACAGGAAGCACTACTGCAGTCTCCCTTGAGACGCATTTTCTCAAAACAATACGTTATAGAAACAGTGCACACGTTTTATGCATACAATCATTAATTGAAATTTGGTGAGCTGCGCGGAAGGCAAAATTTGAATCTCACGCCTTTTGCACTCGCCAACGCTATTTACCACCTCTGGAACCCAGGGTACCCGCCCGGTGCACGGAACATGAGGTTTTCGAGTCCTGGAACGATTTTGTTTGGCTATGTAATGCCGTCCTGTCCTTTACATTCAATTTGTGATTTTCTAAATTATCACAGGGCGAAATACCACATTAACTTATCTTTTTTCAAAAGCATAAATGTTGTAAAGGGCTCTTCACTTTGACGATAAGGTGACAGTGTAAATGTCTGTCACCTTTATCTTCATTTCATGAATGATCAGTGTAAATGTTTTGCTGCAATGCGTAAAATATTCAATTTCCAACTTTAATTTCTGTTAAATCTCTGCGTGCATGCATACGCGTCGTGTTCTTTCTGTTGTATGCCGTCACCTTTTCCGTTACATATGCACGTGCAACTCATCTGCACATGCAGTTATAATAATGATAATAATTTATACAGTGCCAATCCCATACAGCCCATTAGCGCTTTACATATAATATAAAAATCTTAAGAAAAAATCATTAAAAATATGCCTGTCTAAAAAAACAAGTCTTGACATGTAATTTAGAGCTCTCAACTGTTTGGCTATCTCTTATAAAGTCCGGTAGTGAGTTCCAGAGCCTAGGTGCGGACACAGAGAAGGCTCTATAGCCATACCCTTTCAAGTTATATGGTGCAAATTCTAACAGGTTCTTAGAGGCAGATTCGGTACATAAGGACAGACTAGATCTTTCAGATAAATAGGAGCCATGTCATTCTTTTTTTTTTTATTACATATATATTTACAGACAGGATTAGCAAAATAGTTTTTGAAAAAAAACTAATCGAGTGCTTCTCCTGTACGGTAATTTTACATGATTTTCGAACGGCACTAGCATAACAATATGAAGATAAAGCCGACAAAAGAATATACAAAACAAACAAACGAAGAGACGGAACAAGACAGAGAATACAAGCAAAACGAAAAAATACAATACAATAAAAAAACAAAAAACGCGTCAAATGGTATTATATACGATAATTGAAAATTGAAAAAGCTGTGTAAGATGAGGAAGAAGTTGGCAAACATTTCATTAAGATACGGAGCATTAGCAAACGTCAAATCAAGTCAGAACGTCACTAGAGAAAAGAAACCGTTTGGTGGACACAATAAAATTCATACTTTCATTAAGGAGTTCAATATTATTTTCCAAATTTAATAATTGTGAGCCACAGATAAAAAGCTCCACGAAGCGTTTATCTGTTAAGTTAATAAGATCGGTTTCGTTTTGGGAAACAGCGCTGAAGGCAGCCATGAGCTGAGTACGTGGTTGGGCATGAAGTGGGCAGTGCAAGAAAAAATGAACAAGGTTTTCACATGCAGCTCCACATACGCATCCTGGGCTCTCTACAATATTACGTTTGTACAAAAAATAATTGAGAGCACAAAACCTTAGTCTCATGCGGGTGAGTAAAATAAGTGGATACCGGGGACCAACTTTGTAGTACTTGGGTGGTATGGGCCGGACACGCTTGATTAACTTTGATTTAAAAATTTCTAAAGACGGCGATAATTGAATTAGCTCAGGGAGCTCGTTCCATAATTTGATTGTGGAAGGGAAAAAACTATTAGAATATCTATTTGTCCTACACTGTAAAGTTGACAGGTCGGTTGCATTACGAAGAGGATAATTGGTTCTTTGATTTACAACAATAGGAAGTAATGAACATAAATAATTAGGTACGGAGTTGTGGACCATTTTGTAAAATAAGCATAATTTGTGAATATCCCTCCTGCGTTTAACATGTTCCCAACCAGTTTCGTAAAGTACTTTGTTACGAGAAGTACCCTTCATGGCTCCAGTCACAATGATTGCACTTTTATATTGGACGTTTTCAATTAGTTCAGATTCACGTTCGGTACAATTCGACCATACTACATCTCCGTATTCTAGCAAGGGTCTAATACATGTCAAATACACTTTTTCAAGGACTATTCTACTGAGCCTAAATTTCAGACTATTTAACATGTTTACTCTCTTATTAGCTTTGGTTACCATGGTGTTGATGTGGTTAAACCAAGATAGGTTAGATGTAAGTGTGAGTCCAAGGTGGGTATGTGATTCAACTAATTTGATAACGTTATTAAAAAATATGAGAGGTGGTTGGACGGGCTTGGTCCTTTTTACGGAAAATGTCATTGTTTCTGTTTTGTTCGGATTAAAAGTTACTAGCCACTTTTTTGCCCATAATTCAATTGAAAGCAAGTCAGCATTAATTTGCTGAGCAGTAGAGAAGGGGTTGTAAACAACTTCAAGTACTGAAGTATCGTCTGCGAATAAATAAACATCTGATTTGATAGAATCAACAATGTCATTTATATAAATCAAAAATAATATCGGGCCAAGAACGGAGCCTTGGGGGACTCCAGCAGAAATATTACGCCATTGCGACATTTGACCAGCAACGACAACTCTCTGTTTACGATTTGAAAGATAGCTTTCAAACCAATTAAGAAGAGTTCCATCGATTCCATTTTGTTTCAATTTGAATAACAGACCTTTATGCCAGACTTTATCAAATGCTTTAGAAATATCGAGAAAAACAGCACGGAGTTCTTGACCATTCTCGAAAGTTTTTAAAATCTTGTTGACAATAACCAAATTCGGTTTCGATATCTAATGACCACCATTTATCATTACGTACATTAAAGTCACCAGTAACAATAACAGACGAACAATTAGTAGCACGAGCTTTGTCTATACTATCGGAGAATGCGTTTAAGAAATATTCAAATTCAGTAGTGTTTTGATTAGGAGGACGATAATAAACTGAAAACAGAATCTTTTTGCGACCTGAGATAATTTCAACCCAAATCGATTCAACTCCAGGTTGTTCAAGGTCGAGTCGTCTTTTAAAAGCTATTGAGTCACTGATATAAATCAAAACGCCACCAGCACGAGTGGGACGGTCTTTACGAATCGGAATTTGAAATTTAGGAATTAATAAATCGTTATTACTTATACCAGGCCTTAACCAAGTTTCAGAAATTGCTAATATATCAATATCATGTTGGTTGGACAAATTAGAGAGTTCATCGAGCTTCGGATGGACTATAAGACTATTGACATTTACATGAGCAAAGTTTAGATTCTTACATAGCCTACTTGATAGTTCAGGGCCTGGGTTTGGATGAATATCCCCGCATTTAAGCAAAAGAAAAACAATAAAGCGTGTCCAGCCCCACCAGCCACAAATACGACTACGAAAAATGAATCTAACTGAACTGGAGATGCAATGAAAACTACCAATAACTGCCCTGTATTGGTCTAGACTAATAAACTACCCAATGCCCAAGCTCAGCCTACCTTCACAGCGATATTCCCTCTGTACGAATGCATGCCACTTCTTATCCAAACGATAATTGTGAAGACGGTCGTAAAGTAAGATAGAGGACGCGTAAACACAGTACAGAAACATAAAAAGAACGAGCAAACGGAACACTAAACAGACTATGAAAGACAATGTCATTCAGGCACTTATATGTAAGTTCAGGCACTTATATGTAAGTAGTAATATCTTAAAACTGATCCTATATTTTATTGGCAACCAATGTAGCTCCTTTAACACGGGTGTAATATTGTCGTACTTGTTTGTCATGTACATATTAATCTGGCTGCTGACACTCTGTTCATTTTCGTAATACGCATTACATTCCCCGTTACATATGCGCGTGCAACTCGACTGCACCTGCACTATTCTTTCGTAAATTAGTTTTCACTTATTTCATTTATTAGCTTCACCATTGATTAATATAACGTACCATAGGTATTAGAAAACAAACAAAAGCAAACAATGTTCCTAAACAAACAAACAAGCGTAACAGCCAATTACTGCGGGCCCATAGAACTAAAAAATTTTTTAAAGATAGTAGATAATGAAACTGATACCATATAGAACTAAGAGCTAAAAACAGCAGGTAATACTGTGTTAAGGCTGCGAGCATTATTACAAGTTAGGCAGATAGATTTGAAAGAACGTGGATCATCAGGGTCAAGTGTTTACAAGGGCAGTAAAATAGTAGCTGAGCATCGCATATCTAAATTTTAATTACATATATGCGCGTGTGATTATTGGGAGCTCCGCTCATAAGCTTGCCTAATATATATATATATATATACTAGTAGTTTCAAATTGAAAGTGATATGCTGTCGAGCGAATATAGTAGCAATTGATTAGAATCTAAGCCATGTATTAATAAGCCCATCATATATACCCATCTAATATTATAAGAGTACGATTTCAATGAATGAAAGTATTCATCAAAGCTGAACGCGGAGTAACAAATGGAGCATTGGCCTCGTGCTCACTTTTGATTAACCTCTGATATTCTTTGTCATACTTTATAATCCAAACTAATTGGTTGTCATTTGCTGTTTGTTTGCCTCAATGGGCTCCACCACAACAGACGGTACACGTCTGTATTTCCCTGGAATTGAATCGCAGATCAACGTACCCTGCGAGCACAGAGGTTTCTCATCTCTAATTTGCCTTTCCTGTCACCAAGAAAAACCTATATGCGCCATGGTATCTGGATTTCCATTGGCCGAGAAAAACGAGACGGTAGATCATTGTAGATTTCAGATTGTCCATTTCCTATTGTTAACGGCAAGAGAACGGCGAAGAATAGAAAATACATCTTCAGGATAAATTAAGGTAGATTTATTGAACGGTAATTTCAAGGTATTCTGAGCAGTTCAGCAAAATAATAAGAAGACAAAGTCGGAGTTTGAAGCCCTTATAAATCGTCGGCAAACAAAAAACTGTGTGACAACATAAATAACAGCTGCGAAGGATACTGTGGGTTCTTGCAGAACCAGCGAGCATCGCCAAAAAGTCATGCCCATAAATTTACTTCATTTATCAACCTGCACTTTGTACCCTCCGTGCTCACTAGCTCACGTGCTCACTTTCTCACGTGACTTGACTCATAAATAATCTGGACATACAGAAAAACAAACAAACAGACATCCACGTACTTTCAAACTTGCATCGATTATATGCTGGCTCGCCAATTACCATTCACTCACCTTCTTGCCTGGATCAATCTTTGGATGAGGAAGACCAGGGACCATTTTTTCAAAACTGCTTTTCTGCTGTCCTGATAATGAACCAAACTGTCGACCAAAGTCTGAGGGCAGACCCGGTGACGACCGACGTGCTAAGTAGTCCCTAGTTTCTTTCTCACTTACTAGTGATATCCCAGTACTCCGTACCGGTTCTGGCCTGACAGGCTGACTTCCTGGTTGTGCATCAGATTGCATGGTTTCTTGTGATACAGATAATAGTCCTGTATGTCGTAAGTAAGGTGGTCTAAATGTTGAGGCCCCATAATTTGTAAATGGGTCCTCCATGTTCGTTAGTGACTGTAGTGTCAATCGAGGAGGTGGTCTGGATGCCAGTGGATCGGATGTGACAGTACGACTAGGGTGATAATGACTCATGTCATTTTGATGATAATTATTCTCTCGAAGTTCAAACATGTATGGCGGTGTAGCTTCTTTTCTTTCTGTTTTTATTCTGATAGGAATGTTCTTTATAGATTCTCCATTGCTCTCTTCAGGCCTGTTCTTGTCTTGGGTCTGTTCTCTTAACTGCTGCTGTTTCTGTCTTGTGATTGGTCCTTCAAAGTTCTCAGCATCAATAGAGGATCGACCATTCTCAGAGTCTGCATCCTATGATTGAAAGTTTTTTCTTGTTATACATTGTAATGGATACCAAAAATATGGTTCAAAGGTACTTAAACATACTAGCTCAGCAGTGGTCTCCCCAGAGAGTGATTCTGTGGTGCTCTACCGCTCTGTAAATGCAGGCTTAAAGTGCCACTACGATCAAATTTTGACCTGAAAATGTTTTTGCATATTCATAAAGTAGAGTTGCTATAATATTAACAGTCCAAACAGTTTTTAAAATACGATGCATGATCGGAAGCCTTATTTTTGAACTCTGAGTATTGAATCTTAAACGTCCACCATTACTTGAGGCCGTTCCCCGGAAGTGACGTCATATGCGCGACACACTATTTTGCTCCAACCTTGCATGCCTAGGATAAATATAACTTTCTTCTTGTGTATGAAAAGAGGGAAAAAGTTTTTTTTTGGTAGAAATATGCCTCCAAGGCATTGTGTTGTGCAGGTGGCGAGCATTGCGCATATTATGTCATGACAGAAAACTAGAAAAGCTTGTGGGAACATATATCTGTAATGGCAGACAGGATTTTTTACTGGTAAACTCTCCTAAATAACCTACATTGTGGCATAAAAATATGCCCTGATATTTGTCCTTGGACATTATCTGATCCTCGAAGCTCACAGTTTCCCTCGAGCTTTGCTCTCAGGAACTGTTCTCTTAGAACTCAGAACAGTTAATAATATAATCCACAGACAAAATATTAGAGCATATTTCGACAACACAAATAGGTTATTGTTATGAGGAGCTCCAGAGGGATACTGCCAACTCCAAAATGATCAACTTTCTCACTGCCACCAAAAGACAAAAACAACTACTCAGATTAGCAGAGTATGCTTTCAAAGTGGAGAAAATGTTCTTTGATCCCAATTGATCCGAGTAGAAAAGGAAATGGCGGTTCTGGCGCAGCATCTCGTATTTTCTGTAGAAAACAAAGTGATGGCACAACTTTTGCTAAACTCGAACTCTACCTCACTACTGTACCAGCCAAGTTTCTACCTAAGAATCACTCTTGTGAAGACGGTACTACTTTGCTTCAACAAATAGTCTATGAGGTTGTTCATACGGCAATCAACGACAATATCGGTATCCAATCTTTCCTGCGTACCAAAGTCGTTGTAGCAAGCTACGAGGTGTTACATCATGCAGGAGCACTTATCACTCTCAATGACGTCGTTAAACGATGTGGTAGGCAAAGATACGGCTGTACGTTTTATCAAAGAGTTGCTTGCTTACCATTCCCACTTCGAACCCATCTATAATAAACATAAACTAAATAGTAGTCGAATGACAACCACTGAGTAAGAATTTTAGTCAAAAAATATTTAAGAATTAAAAAAAAGCAAAACTGGTATCACCAGAATCTCTCTAGGAACCACTTTCACCTTTTTCCTTCCTTCACCATTTTCGTTCCTAGAGAGGTTTTTGCTTTTTTTTTGCCGGACCCGGCTTTTTCACTGAATTTTTTCTACTGTATTTTTGGATCCTACCCTAACTGGTTGAGGTACGACCAGCACTTCTAGGAACTCTTTCGAGTATCCGTTAGCTCTACCCAAGTACTCGACCCAGGTTTGGTATTACTTTTACTGTACTACTATGGCTTCGCTACTACTTCTGCCACATCGACAGACGCGCTACGATTTGTGTGGAGCTGTAGGCGTGTTACTCCACACAAACCGGTCTACCACATGTCCCCCGCAGGATTCGAACCCTGAACTCAAGAGGCCTCCATTTTCTCTTGAGCCCAGCGCAGAACCGTTGGACCACATGTGCTAGACAATGACGTAGGGAAACAAAATCATATTTTTGTCTATGCCAATGACATATGGTAATTAGCGGCGTATTCGCAAGACGAATAGACAATCGCCCACGCGTTGGGTCGAAATTTGCATACGAACCCGACATACGAATTAATTAACTATAGCTTTGCTATGGCTCTTCGTAAAGTTGAAATAAAATCCACGCTGGGTTCATTCGTAGGAAATGTCGATTTTTATCCTACTAGACTGCCTAGCTTTGCTCTCATCTCTTTTCGGATCTCGGAGCGAAGTTGTTTGACGTTTTTTAATCCTACTTCTCGCCGGTTTTTTTTGTTGTATTTCGAGCTTAAGCGCTTCGTATTTCCCTTTCTCACCAATGCATTTGAGAACTCGGCTTCTGAAATCTTGCCGTCGGCTAGGGGTTGTGAAACTTTGACTTCCACGGAATTAGCCTTTGCCCGAGCCAGCATAACAGTCTTTTCGTGCTTAGAAACGTGGGCCCCAAGTTTCTTACTGGCAACAGCCGTCAAAGCCGAAACAACGGCACAAAGAAATCCAAGTGATCCTAGAGAAAGGCCGATTGGAAGACCAATGCCAGTTAATGATGTGCCCAGCGCGGAAGCGGATAAAACGCCACTCAGGCTACCTGTGGCCACAGCAACCCCGTGAACAACACCACGGGCTCGAGCATACTTTTTGCGAACAACTTCGTAGTGCTTTGCCTGCTGTTCGAGCTCGGCAAGCGTATCACACCCCTTTTGCAGTCGAAAGCTCTCTCCAGAGAGCAGGGGATAGATTGGTGCCGTTGGAATTGTTTGAATCGAATCGCTTGCCATTATATATACGTATACGTATGGCTTTGCTATAAATATATACCTTACTCAATCTTCAATACGTAGCGTATGGGTCGACTATGGAAGTCTATGATATTGCCTTTCTCATCGCGAACTGCCAGGTGAAGGCTGTTTCTCATTGTCCCCAGAGCTCGGATATGTAGTGGGATTAGTGAAGCATATGTTGCTTTTGCAAATCTTCCGCCTCGGATCTCTAAGCTAGCCAGGACTTTCGATCGCTTTCCCTCGAGAAGTGAGAAGCTGGAATCTACCACATCGCAGTGGACATACGCTGTGTGGATATCTCGTAGCACCAGTTCATGATTACCTACTTTTAGTGATACGCCCCTCCCATCTTCTTTATCTTTTATACACAGTAGAGTGCAGAGAGGTCTGCTGAGCCGAATTGGTTTCTTTACCTCTAGAGTCCAATCCTTCCTCGTCTGGGTTTGCATGAATTTGACAACGCCAGTATCGATTGCGGGTTTGAAGTATGGTTGAATGCTTGCCATATCATGATGCCCTTCAGCAATACTGTATTCGTTTCTCACCTCCGGTGCGTTACCACCCCCCCCACCCCCCCTGTAAACCACCAGAACGAACCATCCTCTACTAGGTTCCACCTACTGTTCTCAAGGGTGACCTCGACTAGTGAAATATTCTGGATACAAAGAGGTTGATCGAAGTAGACCGTATGGTCAGCCGTAGGACAGGTGATATTAAGTATAACCATGATTGTTAAACTTCTATGTATTAAAGTTATGTTTAGTATATGTTCAATAAGCATGGCAGATAAGGCTTGGCAGCAGTTCAGGTATCTATTTCCAGATGCTATATTCAGGTTCTTTGAACCTAGTGGTGGGGGTAACATCAATTTCAATTACCGTGGGATGTCCCACCGTGTGTTCACAGAGCAGGTCCCCATACGGTGGACGGAGGAGGTAAGTTAATGGGCTGGCTCGGGCATACAGGCAAGGCGCTTGACATAGCCCTTCGTACCAAAGCAGTTTACGCGAGGGTACTAGATGAGCGGCAACACAAGGCAACCGAAAAACAATAAGCAAAAATCTATGGGGGTTTCCCACTCCCCTTCAGAAGGACTGAAGCCAAGTATCCAGTTCCAGCTGTTCCCTGGTCAAGCGACACCAAAGACGTAGCCCCTCTCCTACGAACTCTCAAGATCTACGTCTCGAAGAATCAGTCCTTCACGTTGGCGTCGCGGAATATCTTCCAAGAGCTGGTCCTAGGTTTCTACACCATAAAACAAGCACAGGTGTGGTTCGATGCTCCACCAATGAGGCATTGGCAACAACAGCTATGCGTTGTCCTTTGGTGCGCAACGGCAGGCTGTGGAGTGTCGTTTGACTATCATCTCTCAGACGACGCACCAATCATTGACAACATTCGGAGCTTTTATCGCTTCCATGTGTACTACACAATCAGGCGATTGCTGTTTGAATTGGGAGTTCCCCTTCCCAAAGACTCTATCTTTAATAAGAACAACAACGTTCCATGGAATTCCGTCGTATATGACAGGCTCAGGAACGAGTTTGGAGTCACTAAAGTTAATTTTGCTCTGCGCCGAGGGGCCAATGGGGGCTTAGGGGACGCCTACAGATACAACAATGGAAAGCTAGTGAATGCTGAAGATACATGGGGACGCGGCACCACATTCACTGCAAAGTGGCCAACAGGCTCACTCGAGTTTTCTGAGGAGAGCCACGATCTTCCGTTACAGTTCTTTCGCAACTATGTGGTGAAGAATCAGCACAATTGGTTCGTACCACAAACGGGTTACGGATTGACTTAGGCCGGGCTAGCACGAATCAACTCATCTATAATGGCTTACGTGTATTGTGTCCTAGGAGCCCAGGCTTCCTTTCGCAGCCCGATCGTAGGACCATCAGCCCTATCCATCAATGTTCAAGCTGATTGTGGTAAAGCATTGGAAGAGGTCATCGTGGAAACAAAGGTCAATAGTCTAGTGCGATATCAAGGAGCTCTGCAGGCCATGCGCGTTCGTCTAGATCTAGCAGTTGCCAAGGGTTGCCTGTTAATACCCAGTGGCATTATTATCAATACGGAGAGCATATTAGGTTATAACAACAAACTGCAATTGGCAAACACGTCCGGCATCCGCTTCGGAATAAATGGGCATATCAACTGTCTATGGAAGGCCCAGCATCAAAGAAACATCTTCCACATGCTGTTGCGGAGCCTGCTCCACATGTGCCAAAGGTAAAGCCTGCTGTTGTTGCCAATGCCTCATTGGTGGAGTATGTGCCAAAGCCTGCTCTACATGTTGCAAAGCAACAAACACAACACGAGACCAATCTGGCAGTGGCAGCAATTACCGCAGCTGGAGCCGCATGGATGATGTTTCGTTGATCCTTAGGACCGCTTTCGTCGTCCCGACTTATATTGCTCTATTACGAATACAACCACTCCAACAATCAACAGCAAAGCATTCTTTGCTAAGAATCCCACGACTTCGCCAGCCGTACGAAATAGGAAGCTAGCAATTGCCCCAACCATCCCAGGTAGTATTTGTCCCAACTTTTTTCCAATCGCCTTCAAACCATTGGCAAGGCGGTTGACAACGCTAGCCAGGCCTTTTGACAACATGGAAACTATTACACCAATCGTAGTGCCTGCCACAGCCAGCACCCCAAACACTGTGAATCCGTACTTCTTGAAGATAGCTTTTACGCGGTCCCGTAGCGACATACGCTCTTTGATGGCTTCGATCTTTTCCTCGAGCTCCTGTATCTGCTCATCTATTTTTATAGTCTGCTTTTGTTGGTATTCCTTTGCCGCCTTTCGTTCTGGCGTCCCATGCTCAAAAGAATCCGTAACTTTTGCAATCTTAGTTTTTTCTTCCTCGAGTTCGCCAATTGTAGCCTCTTTTTGACTAATCACCTCTGGAGCAGGGTCACCCAATGAATCAAGAATCGTACTAGATAGCTTACCGTTTATAAAGTCATTTTGATCAAATAATAGGTGGAGTCTCCCCCCTGCTCTATTAAGTGTGACAACCACTCTATAATACTCAGCTAAGGTAGCAGTGAACTTGGTATTGTCTACATTTGGAAACTTTTCGAGAATGCGGTTCCAGGCCTCATCGCGCCGATCGACTCCTTCAGTAAATGCCGTTTCCGCAGTTGTACTGCTTGGTCCTGCGTGCTCGATCCCTTGGTTGATCAATTCGATGTACTCGTGTGGGCTGTTTCCCCATTTAGCCCGATTGGCCCAAAACTTATCCTGGAAGTATTCTGATCTCTCTCCTATTCTGGCCTTAAATCTACCCCACCAAGTACTTTGGGAATCATTTTCATTTGGTTGAAGCGCCTTCCATTCTGCGTCAGAAAGCTTATTCACAGTAGTTCTGCCTTCTTCAGCCGTAGATTCGGAGTCTAGCAAATCTTCCATATTGAACTTAAGTATATAAAGCTATATTCAATATGATATCGGCGAAGTTAGTTCCCGCACAAGCACGCAGAGAGCCTCGCGCACTCAAAGCTCGACGCATCCTATATAGACGCACTTTCACACCATCATCTGCCAACCCAGGAGAGACACTATGTGGAAGTACCAACACTAGGAGAAAACATTGTCTTGGTCCCAGGTAGCCTTGCACTCTTGGCTGACCTTGCATTGTCTGGTGGACACGCCAACAACCGAGTGGTGGCCAATGTCGGACGCTGTCTGGTCCCGCGTCGAGTTTCCAAAATGGGAGCTGAGACAATAGAAGATATTGCCTGGCCAGATCTCCTACAGACATATTTCGATCTATACCTCTCTACCCAAGATCGAGAATATCGGGTGGAACAAGGTATCCAGACAGGGAACACAAACAAACTTGGCTCGAAGGCTAGTGACGCAGGCACTTCGAATGCTGGAGAAAACGCGCTCCTAGCTTCATATGGATCGAAGTACAGAATTCCGTTGGACGTGGATATTCTGACACACCATGGAGCTCTATATCCCCATGCCCTACGTGACACTATTTCATTCGAGTTGACTCTAGCACCTGCTGTTGATATAGTGGTGGGATCAGACAGCACCAAGATAGGCACATACAAGCTTAACAACATCCAGCTGGATACGAAGTCATTGAGAACGAAACTCTCGCCTTGCAAGCACAGGAAGCATATACCACAGGCACTACCTTCCTGTTCAACCACGCTGTCCACGTCAAAACTGTACCAGTGAACAAGGCAACCGACACTCTGGTGTCTCAAAATGTCAATGTTCCGAGGCGATCCTTTGCTGGACTACTTCTACTCTTCGTGGCTCCACACACTACTGGCACCAGGGACAGCGAGGCATTCGTCAATCCAGGCATTTCGAAGGTTGAGTTAGACGTCAATGGAATTCCAAACATCTTTTTTCCAGGAGGTATGCTACCACCAGACTTCTGGGAGGCTGCAAAGGGATGGTTTGGTGCTGTTGCGGGATTCGCCAAGGGCGATACTGCTATGACCCCAACCAAGTTCCACAACAACAGATGGTCGATGGTCGCACAGCAAAGGATCCAGCCGTTCATGGTGATGGCTTGGCCCAAATGGGTAGCGGGAAAGACATCAACATCCGTGTACATAGGAGTGGAGGTAGTGGGACTGTAAACATGCACGTCTATGTGTTGGCAGATGCTCAGCTCACGGTATTAAACGGATCTCTTAAGGATATAACGTATTAGCGTGTTTGTGAATACACCAGTAGCAAAGCTACAATGGATATATTAGTAGAACAAATCCCATTCAATGCCCTGATTGTGGGACCAACAAACTGCGGAAAAACGGCCTTTCTTGTGGAGCAGCTTCGTGGAGCCTTCCGTGGAAAATTGACTACATCGTATTGATATGCCCCACGTATACCCACAACGAGACCTATCGTGGATTCGCTAGAGGTGACCAAACCTTTCACGTTATATCACCCAGCAGTTCCTGCGAGGATGCCATCGATGCCGCATTGCAGGTGCATACCACCTACTACGAAGGAACCAATACCCTCTTCGTCTTAGATGATTGTGCCGCTTCGAAGGATGTCAAGAAACGAACCAACAAATTAGTGGATCTGGCTTTTTCTGCTCGCCATATTGGTATTTCTGTTTGGGTGCTATCTCAGCAGCTCACGAGCATATGCAAACCCTTCCGCGAAAATGTAGCCATGGTAGTGGCCTTTCATTTGGTGTCGGCTCCAGATGGTAAGAAACTCTTTGAGGACTACGGTGGAGGCATAGAGGTGGAGGAGAAAAAAAAGTTGCAATCAGAGCTAAGGGCCCACAAGTTCGCTCGCTTATGCTTTTGTTTACGAAATCCCTTCGAAGTTATGTTAGAGTTACCTGCACCTATAACGATGTTCTAATATAGTGTATTATTGCATGATCGGCTCGGTTTTCTTTGTTCTTCATAGGGCTTTATCTACGATAAAGACCAGTTGAACAACAGAGAGTTGCTCATTATAAATGCAAGGGCTTTATCTGTATATTGACCCGGGTCCATATACAGATAAAGCCCTTGTATTTATAATCTGTATAAATACCCGGGTCTTTATACAGATAAAGCCCTTGCATTTATAATGACCAATGCAAGGGTTGTGCTCTCAAGCTGACAGTCAGTTCAATGACCCGATATGGGAGCTCAACTAAAACACTTTCACTCACTCCCTCTTTAAGAACGCGAGCCGTCTTATCATTATGGGACGTGATTTTTTTACCATACTCCAACTGCGCATGTTAGTGACGTACCTTAACGCCGAAATAATTATTCTATTGTATGATTCCGTGCTTTGTTTAATTTACAAACCTTCCAAGGGTATTGTTTACTTTTTCTGAAGGTCAAATAATTGCTTTCTCATAGGAATAGCTTTGGCGAGAAAACCTCGCCGATCTTGCAATAAGTCCGTTAAATACCGAGAACCTCGGCTTTTATCCAGATACATCCCTCGGGGCCGTAGTTCTCGGTATTTAACTCTTCCGTATATCATGGCATACATGGATGAAGAAATCAAAGCCCTACTAGGTGAGAGTTCCTCTGAAACAGCAATGGGAATACCCCCACGTTGCGAAGCTTGTCGCCATACCACTGATGAAGCACATCGCATAGCAATAGGTGACTATCGGGAAGCTCTTTCGATCCTAGCTGTGACTGGTACGACAAAGGAATACCTAGGGAAGCATTTCTCTCTAGGAGACATTTCTAAACTGCCTGATAAAGACGTAGAACGCTTGCATAGTAGATACCAGGCCGTCTTAGCAAAACAAATAACTAGCTGCTTAGTAAATAGAGCACTGAGTCTAGCAACTCGTTTAGTCGCATACATGCAGCCTATAGATTCTCAACAAGAACTGTTGAAATATCTACAAGAAGACCACTTAGTCCGAAATGAGATATCTGCCATGGCTGGATCGTTGGCTTACAAAGCAGGCCCCCTTATAGCAATAACTAGTGCCTTGTGTCATGTTGTTAGACATATGCCAGAGGAACAGGACGATGAAGTAACTACCCCAAGCGATGAAGTATTCGAAGTTAAAGAATCGTTAGCGTAATTAGCGTAACGTTTAGCGTAATTAGCGTAACGTTTAGCGTAATTTGCGTAACGTTTAGCGTAACGTTAGTGTTCGCATACCATATTGAAGATAACTATAACGAAGTTATAAAGATATGGCTGAAGTAGATCAAATTACTAGGGATCCTCCAACAACTGTGCCGTTGGTAAAGGAAAAAAAATCAAAACCGCGTTTAGGCTGGTAGAAAAACGGCAGAAAACCAATCGCCGTGCTAAAGAGGCTCTTCGTTTGCAAGAGGAGGCTCAACTAAGTGGTGTACCGCCGGACAAATGCGAGAAGAATGAAGGCTGGTTTAAGAACTTGTCTGCCAATACTACGCTCACAGCTATCGGCGTAGGCGCTACACTAGTAGGCCTATACTATCAGTACACCGTTACTGCAACAGCAGTCAAAGACGAAGCAATGTCGCCACCAAAAGATGTAGTATGCGTTGCAGACAAACGTATAGATGTACAACCCGTCAGACATGGGGCGGTAGACATGGAGTAGATCCATTTGAAGCCCCGCAATAGTATACGTATCGTACCATAGGTATAATGGTTGAGAACAAGTTGATGAAAACATTAACAGACGCTGCCATACTATCTGGACTAGCAACCGGCATTGGGTTCGTATCAAAAAAATAAATAAGAGTCCATGCTTAGCGACCCTTCAGCTTCCATCTTGAATTACGTAAAGTGGACAGCCGTATTGACTGGAAGCATCGCTGCGATCTTGAGGATCAAAAGATCATACCTAACAATTCGTAGTATGGTAACGATTTTCGCAGCGGTTGCTTTTGCTGGAGCAAGCCTTGGTATGAAATACCTCGACAATTATATTTCTGGAAGAGATCCAGAGGCGACTAATATAGAGATTGAAAGGCACGATAGAGCCCTTGAGAAATATCGAGCTGATATGGCTGCCTTTGAAGAACAACAAGAAAAACTAACTGACTGGGTCGAGGAACAGGAACATCTGCAGTACTATGCAGCTAAAGATCTCAACAATTACGACCGTGCTTTAGTCTTGTACGATACGGTCCACGTAGGGCTAGACCGTATTACACGTGCTTCTTTGGAGAGGCCTAGGTTCTCCGATTACTACCGGCCATCAAGTTCACAGAAAACTGCCGAATTGGTGTTAGTAGGTGGTGGGGTGTTTGTGGTAGGATATGCTGTCAGCCGATGGTTTAAAAAAACGACCTTTTTTCTGCTTATTGAAGTTTGTCTTATTACTTCGTAATATAGCTATGGACAAAAAATTAAGTAGTAAACTAAGTTTACGATACTATGGTCCTCAAGGATACTGGAAAGGTCACGCTGCAATTGGCAAGCTCGCAGTGGCAGCAAAGGTATCAGAAGATGTCGCTGCAAGTTGGTTGGAGAAACAAGCTCTGTGGCAGATATACCTTCCACCACCACGCCATGTTCCACGACCACATTGGACTGTATCAAAACCAAACGAGGTTCACCAAGCTGATTTGCTTTTCCTACCACATGATCGACCTGGACGTGGACGAAAGCTCTATAAATATGCTTTGGTGGTGATAGACGTGGCTTCTCGATATAAAGAGGCTGAGCCTTTGACCTCGAAAGATAGTGGTGAAGTGGCTGCGGCCTTTGAACGAATATACGCGCGTAGTCCATTAACATGGCCAAAAACGTTACAAGTAGATCCTGGTAGGGAGTTCATGGGACATATGTCTGAAACTTTAGAACGACATGGTACGAAGGTCCAACGAGGTGAGGCAGGCAACCACAGGGCGCAAGGCTTTGTTGAGCGAGCAAACAGGACTTGTTTGGATATCAATATGCACAGGAGATGGTGCTTGCTTCGGAAGGATCAGATGCGCGGTCTAGAGAGTGGGTGTTGCGGCTTCCAGAGGTCCTTGCGGCCATGAACAACGAGGTGACTCGACTGACAGGAAAGGAGCCTTCGAAAGCCATTGCAGGAACTGCTCATCCGGAGGACAAGCAAGTGAATATGAAAGCCCTTACATATTCGCGGCCCATTGGATTCGATGAAAAGCGCCTACCATTCGATGTTCTAGTTCGATACCTGTATGCGCCAGGTGAGCTGGAAGGTGGTGCCAAGCAAGCAACCGATCCTGCGTGGAGCCTACAGACGTATGTTATTTCACGCAGTGTGATATCTTCGAACCAACCAGTTCTGTACTACTTAGACTCCGTCCAATTGGCTTCGCAAGAAACTGCAGGCGTTTCGGAGAAACAAGCACCAAAGCGTGGGTTCATGCGTGAAGAGCTACAGATAGTGCCGCCGGATACGGAACTACCACCAAAGGGGATTCTGGTTGTGCCAAACAGACCTAGGCTAGCAGCTCGTCGATGAGGTCGTCAAAGTTTACCTCCTCTGGAAGGGTGTCTTTGTGCCCATAGGCTAGGGTACCTATCCCGTTTCCTGCAATTAGAGTCAAATGGTGAGAGAGAGACCTTGTTCATATGAATACCATACATCCTGTGCCCTTCGCTTCGAAGCATGTCCATACCATGGTGGAACACTGTTTTGCCTAGCAAGCACTCTTTGTATTGCTCATGACGGATGCGATGTTTCACAACAGCCTTCCGGATGCCTTTAGCTTTCCGAATCTCTCCACCATCTGCTTTCAAGATTGAGTAGAGTTTTGATCTTAGTCCAACATATTCGATAATGGAATACCTCCACATTCGTCTTTCATCTTACCAAGGACTTTCTTGTTGTCAATACTATACAACGGATGGTCTTTGATATAGTTGCTCGTATCGTAGAGATGCTTATGGATAGCCATGTCTGTATAGATGTCTTCAGTTTCAATACGTAGTAGTAGACTGTCAGTATCTGTGTAGAGTAGATTACAGCGCTGTCCATACTGCTGTTTGATCTCGCTATAGTAGAAGTCATACATCAAATGCTTTGAGAGATCTAGAATTGACATTCCAACATATACCGGGCGGTTCAGCAGCAGCTTGCTCTTGTAGTTGTGTACAGCGGCTAGATCGTTGTCGAAGATTGTGGAGCGAGCATAGCTAGGTTTATTCAAGAGACGCTGCAGTCTGATTCCTTCTGAAGAGCGCACTAGCTGGATATCGACACGCTTACGTAGGTTTTCCATTGTCTTACCAAAAACAGAGTTATTCATCAACTTGTATAGGTCTTGCTCGAAAGTGCTCTTTTGCTTGTTTTCGTAGCTCTGTGTTCATTTTGATGTATGGCTCCATCCATGGGCTTTGGTCAAATCGTAGTGCTCTGTGGATCTTTTTCAAACGCATGCCTAGAGAAAGGTATAGCTGTAGGTTACGGTAGTGAAGTACGTATCGCTTTTTGTCACGGAGGTTAGGCACAAGCTTCTCCGTTTTCAAGGATCCATTGCCTTTGTAGAGTTCCTCAAAGATTTTGGTTTGATACCCTGAGAAACAAGCTTTATCCACCTGCATTTTCTCGGGAGCTAGCGGATAGCCGTTGTGTGCATTGTGAAGTTCCCTAGGATATTCAAGGTCGACTTCAAGGATGTAACCTTTATCTGAATTGCTTGCGTGCTGGGCGATTTGTTGTTCAGTAGCTGTGCACCACTCAAACCCTCCTGTTGGTAGATATTGACTCATAGCCCAGCCATAGAGGTTGTTGGAATCGAGGTAGACTATATGGCTCTTTGGCTTCTTGGGGTCGAAGTTGGGCACATTTGGGTTGTTTGCTTTGGCATACCGCTGAGACACCATGGATATCCCACCACGCAGACCCTTTTCAACAAAGAGATGCATGTCGTAGTCTACAAGCAGTTCGAGCACCACGTCAGTCTTCTTTAACAATGCATCCCATGAGAGACCAGGGCTCGTATAGTAGTGAGCTGGGTCCAAGCCATAGTTTTGCATACATGTCTCGCGAAAGCTTTCAAACACATCTGCTAGAAGAAGTACATCAGTTTGTAGGTAAAGGTCGTGGTAGTCTCCCAACGTCTCACAATCGAATACCTTCCAAACTTCCAGTGCGTGTTCCTAGTCCTTGTCGGATATGTCCTCTAGGCATAGCTTACTATAGAATGCTTTTTTCGGTGGAAGAGAAGTCTCTGCGAATCTATCCCAAGCGTTCATGTACTCATATGGATAAATGCCTTTGCGCAGCAGCAACTCGTTCTTATCTGGGTTGGGAATATGCTTCGTTGTTTGTTGGAAGGTGTCTGGGGTGGCACTTGCTACCAGCTTGTCAAGAGAGGACAACAAGAATTGTGCGCTGTCGATGAACCGTAGGTTGCCAAGTGAGAACGAAATATATTTCTCCATATTGTTTGGGATGCAGGAGATCTCGCCCTCTTGGATATGGATTGCATCAGTCGGCGAGAATCATATCCACGCAGATTGTGGAATACAACTGGGATGATAGGTGAGAGACGCAATTTGAGGTTGCAGACCTTGTGTGCAGCACCTCGGAACTCACCTGTGATATGGCAGTGATCCCGTACTCGATTTCTACCAACCAAAGGCTTCTGGCAAATGTGACAAATCGTTGCTACATTAAAAACCCTCCAGTCTTTCTGTGATATACGTAGTGGCTTGGCCTCTTGGGCTTTGATTTTTGCCTCCTCCTCTTGTATACATCGTAGAAAGTGCTCGATCGTATCAGTACCTCGGTAGACTACAGGTGGCTCGCTTTGACCATCACAACGTACTACGATGTAGGAAAATCCGCAAGGAATGTGCTCCTCTGTCTTCTGCGTGTTACTTCTTTCAGGGTCTTGGGCAGGTCCTTCAATCTTAGTGGTCAAAGCCTCAAGGTCGGCATAAATGATGTAAGGAACTTTGAGCTGTTTGTGGATATTCTGAAAGAAGACTATGTTGTTCTCCTTGGTAGGCAATTCAATGTGTATGGCTCGGTCATTGGCACCATTACACTCTAAGGCGTGCTTCTCAAGAAGGGCTTCAGTGGTGTATCCATGTAGGCACCGCTCGCAGAAGTGCTTTCTATGTTCATGCTTTGTCTGATTGAATAGGAGGCGGTTGAAGTCCTTGATCCAGCAGTAGTGTTGCAGACCACTATCTGGGTGCTCTATAAGCAAGAGGTTAACGCGTGTCGAGAAAGTCTCCTTTGAGATGTGATGTACATGTACAACTAAACACTTTTCCTTTGGATCCCAACCATATACATTGATAGAAATGGTGTTTTGCTTTTCAACGCGTGTTATTTGTGAGATTGGCGTTGGCGAGCTTATCCCATCAAAGTTCAACCCATCGTCTTCTCGGTACTTAGATGTTCTCTGGGGGTCCTTCGCTACTATAAACAGTGCTGCACTTAGTGACCAACGTAAACAATGGTCATCTTTGTTTTTCACATTGATCACAGCTTTCTTATTCGCGACTTCTGGAGGTAGTTGTATATACGAACCTCCACGGAATGGTTGATACCGAGCAATGTTCAACCATAGAATGTTGACTATCTATAACCCAGTTTGATCCTCGACTGATCCACTTCTCAATATAGTTGTAGATCTGAGCATGCACTTCTACTATCGCTCCACGGATCTCAGCACTGTTGGTCAAGACGGTTTGCGAGCTCCGAAAGGTAGCTATCTCATATACTGAACCCTCAGGTTTGTCGAGCCGGAGTGTGATGTTCAAAGCTAGCTGAAGCTTAATGCTATTGAGGTCTTGGAGCTCTTCCTTGAGCTTCTCAATAGTCTGCTTCTGCACACCAGCAAGGAAGGCTGCTGGGTCTGCTTCTAGAGAATGACCTTCTGGAACATCCATCTTCCATCCATGTAAATAATCCCCAATGGACCTGGGTGCTTGGATGAATGTAAGGTCACCAATATTGATGCGTATACTATAGGTCTCTCTATTCTCTAATTGAGGTTTTTCCTGAGACCAAATGTCACACTATCTCGTCCTATAAGTAGTATAGGAAATGGTGGTTCTGGTGCAGCACCTAGTATTTTCTGTCGAAAACAAAGTGATGGTACCTACTCGGGGGACAGGTATTGCCTCTGGGTAATGCCGCCTGTTCCCCAGGGGGGTGCCATCACTTTGTTTTCTACAGAAAATACGAGATGCTGCACCAGAACCGCCATATCCTATACTACTATCCGAGTACATGTTTCCTCAACGGTAATCATGCACTCGACATATTATATAAACCGTTTCCCCACCTACAATTCCCTCTTTTGCTCTGACGAAGGGCTAGCGCTCGAAACGTCAGCTGCTACTCGCTTTCCACGGCGGTTAGCATACCTCAATCGACTTTAGTTGATTATATACCAGTGTTTATTTTCCCCGCCGACGCAGACCAACACTAGTTTTTACAGGAACTAGTTACCTACAGTGTATGCTATTTTTGTAGTTTTGTTTTAAAGAAATTTGAAGGTTAATTTGATTGACAGTACCCCTTTAAAAGAAAGAAAAGCAAAAACAGGAGAAGTTATTAAAAAGTAGAAAGTGAAATCCATGACCATATGTGCTGGGCTCAATCCCGGTTTCTGGGAAACTACCCACCCACCTCTCCCTTGGATATGCATTGTTCTATTAATGATTAACCATTAAAGGTTAGGGAGAAGTGCGGGGGAGGGGTGGGGGTTTCCAAGAAACTGTGATTGATCCACGTGCAGAGAGCATGTCATCTGGCCACTGGACCATCTTAGTCATGTTATTTCAAAGTATTTTATATGACTTGTAGAGACGGTGCAGTCTTGGTTGCACAGACAGGCAGAAATTTCACTGAAAATTTGCTCTTGCTAACTCCACTAACAGACATACAGCACAAAAACTATTCTATTCATGGCGAATATTGAAGTTGAATTTAGTTAATTAATTACAGTACATGTATTTATGTAAAGTAGTATCTATGTTATTATTGCCGTTTTCATTGAAGTACGACTCTGGAAGTTTCAGGTCCCGTTTCGAAAATTCCATTTAGCTGACCATCGATTAGACGTAAAGTCTAGTCTCAAACAATGCTTTCAAAGGCATACTGCCTATACTTAATTAAATCTAGGCACTACTTGTTGACAGTTGACAAAATACAATTTTCCAAGAGACTTGAAACTTTAACAGTCACACTTCAATGAAAACGGTTATAATGGCTAAGTTATGTTTACTAAATATTCTTGGTGGTTAGGGACTGGTCATTAATATTATGGGGGGGGGGGGGGGGGGGGGGCTGATGCAAAAGAAAAAACAACATGCTCGATTTTTGATGACTCCTCCCCCAATTCCACCTTCTAGCTTACTATGGGCCCCCCTAACTTGCTGCATGAAAATTGGGGACCCACCCCCTTTTTGCACCAGCCCCCTGTAATTAATGACTGGTTCCTTATATGAAATGAATACTAGGATCACCTCTCTTCTTGGTCGTTTAGAAGGTCTTCCTCTTCCTTTCTTCTTTCTTTTCTTTCTTTCACTTCTCTTTACTTCAAATGACTGTTCCATTTCTAGGAAAAAGAATGCCAATTATTAAGTATGATTACAGTAAAATACAAACATTAATGCATGTGAGACTGACAAACGGTTAGGCCTAGCACAAGACCTTGAGCAAAAAAATATATGGCAGGAATGTGTTGCACTAACCTTGTCTCGTATGAGGGGGGACAAGGCCCAGTCTGGCAAAGAATGCTAATTTCTGTGGAGGGTTGATATACTGGTAGGTTAGTCAGTTTAGATAAGCTACACATGTATAGTAATAAATACTACAACGTACTGCATCAAGATGATGGAATTCCATGAGTTTTCCAGGGTAGACAAAGAAAATTTCCAAGACCCTGAATTCTGAGATTTCACAAAAAAAGTAACATTGTATGCCATATTATATACATTCACCTAAGGGAGTGGTTATTATTTATGGATAGGGGGATGGTAAATGGGAGGGGGGAGGCTGGAAATGTTTCAACACTTTTGTTGGGGGGGGAGGGGAGGGGGGGGGGGGTAAAAAAGTTAGTTTCAACATGAGGGAGGGGGGGGGGGGCAAAACTTTTGTGCTCACATGTACAGTCCACTAAACACCGAATGGAGTACCGGTATGTACTGTGCAAGTGAAATCTAATTTCACAACATCGAATCACCAGATTTGTTAAATGCCAGATTTTTACTTCTATGTAATTGGTTTACTCTGTCTATCTATCACTGACATCATTGTACGGAGTTGAGCAACCTCGTTCCCAGGCTCTTTTCCAAGGAGAAACTATGGAAGCAAAGTCAAACTTTCACGATTGCAGATGCTGTCAACTCAAACAGACAGACAGAAAGACAGATTGTTTTATTGGTGTTTTGTACGTGACAAGTACTTCGACATGGGTCCAATAAGTTTTAATTTCAGTTAGATTATGTATTTCTCTGTTAGTGGGAACAGTGGGGCCAAAAGCCAAAAACAATTAGCCTCCACTCTTGAGGAGGAGGCACAAAAAGCTTTTAACACTGACTTTCTCCAATTAACATCCCCCCCCCTTCCACCCACCCAAAAAATCATAGATAATGACCACTCCCTAATACTGTATGTCTAAAATTCCAGGAGTAGATGGAGAAAAAAATATTTTGCAGGGCCCTGGAAGAACATTTTAAAATTCCGGGAAAGTGTTAACCCTGTTATAAGACTTGGCAAACGTTCCTTTGTTCAAAATTTATCCAAAAATGGATTTGTAATGAAGGTTTTTTTGGATTTGCGGTTTCCAAAGGAATGCAAAAATCTATCCAGAAAGGGATTCATTACCAAGCAGAACCTTTTGAATACCACTGGCTGTCTGTATTATTTTCGAATCCCTTCCCAAAGGAATGCTTGGATTACAAATCCAAAGAATCCAGACTTAGATTGAATCCTTTGAATCCTTACTCAGATTGGATTTGAGGGATTCAAATAGCCTGAATTTCAGCCTTCTCCTCTGGTTCGTTCCTCCCGAGAGAGATGTCTGAATCCAATAGCTGATAATGCTGTCCAGTTACATCACTACAAGAAAACCTGGTAGTGCATGATCTTTGATTGGTTCATATTCTATAATTTTGCATAATTATCAATGATAAGTAACTCATCCGAGAAGACGGCAGGATTCAGTTTGGACTCGCGATTGTTTTCTGTTTTGGACTTGCAATGGTTGATCGTTGATGAGTTTCAGTGGAGTGATTGTCTTTGGCAAAGACCTTGAATTCGTAAGGAAAACATCTGGAAATGGATTGAAAGTGTCCTGCACAATAACCGGCCGACTGTCCTGTACACATGTACATTTTATCGCGTTGCATCGCATCCGCGGAGTTGTTGATAATCGATTATTTGTTCACACTCGCAGTGGTAAAGAATGTCGCTACTCTCTTCAAGGAACTGTTCTTTCCCGTAAAAGAGTCTTCGTATTTCTTTGAAAATTCTCCATTATCCTTTCATGTTTTTCTACTTTTCTGTTGCATCATTTACATAGGTAATATCTCGTAGCTGTGTCGATTCGAACAACAGATTGCGAGACAAAGATCAATGGAAAGACAAAGATCAACTGTACTTTGCCTCCAAATATAATATAACGATTTGTTGCTTCGAAAAGGTTTTCACAACATAAGAGGCACTTGAGAAGCAAATGGATGGATATATATATATAGGTAAGGCTTTTATTTTGGCCGGCATAATCTCAAATAATTTCTCAAAGCGAGCGATGGCTTTGTTTTTGTGACCCACGAACTCTTACTACCGCCGTGACAGTTTTATTTGCATAAATTAAATTGTTAATCCGCCTGACATCACTGGACGGCATTATTGGATTCGGACGTCTCTCTTGGGAGGAACGAACCAGAGGAGACGGCTGAAATTCAGGCTAGGATTAAAAATCCATTTTCGGATTTCTGAAAATCTGTTTTAGAATTTGGATTCGACCAAAGGAATGCACCCTTAATGTAGTATGTTATGCCTGGGACTTTGAACATGTACAGTTATGTATTTCAAGATTTACTTTTCCCAGTGGCCAACTGGTGACCAAAGGTGGTATAAATCAGATTGCTAAACACAAGGTTCTGGTATGTTGTATGTGTCACAGTTTAGTTTTTACCACTGGTTTTAAATCTGTCTGCCTGTTGTCCTCAGGTTAGGTATGGGTTTTATGTTGGATTTATGTTTATGGATCAATGTGAGGAGGATGCTTATTTGTGAGGATAAAACAGTATCCAGAAAAAATCGAAACCACAATAGTTACACCAGCAGAAGCTTCATTGTAGCTGATGTCACTTCAGTCTTTAAAAGCAGTCAAGTGTATGGTAGGTTGTCAAATTGGCAACTTTTTAAACTAAGGGTGCACTCGATTGATCGTATTTAGGATTATAATATAGATACGATAGTATGCGCGCTCTGATTGGCTAAGAAGCCATGTTTTATCAGAGTATATAACATGGTTAGCCGTGTTATATAGTTTTCAACTGGCGGTTTCCTTTCGTCGTGCGCGTAAATCTATATTATAAAACAGATAAAGAAGCCTTAAATACATGTTTTATACTATCATAAAACACTCTGGTCATTTGAGAACACTCTAGAAATGTTGAAAGCACGCGCCTTCGGCTTGTGCTTTAACATTTCTCTCATGTTCTCAAATGCCCATCGTGTTTTATGATAGTATAAAACATGGCTAAGGCTTCTTTATTTGTTAAATAATACACACAGGATGATCACCGATTATATTGGGAGTTTTTAGCCACTGGAATATTAAATGTATATTGTGAATATTATCATGTCCGCAAGTGTTTGACAACAAACTTTTATTTTACAAAGTATTAACATATAAAATTACAATTACACTGACCTGCAAATAGCTAAAGCTAATCATGGCTGGCCGTGAATAATTAAACAGAAGAAACAATACATTTAATAATTCAAGGATGAAGGAAAGAGAAGGGGAAAGAAAAAAAGAAAAACTTAGGGTAATAAGTAAATATAAACAATAGGAAGAACGAAAAAGCTTTAATTAATAATTATTTGGACTGAATTATCATTCAGCATAGTCATCCTCATGTTCTAATACTGTTTGAAGTAACTTACGTATCTTCATTTTAAAAATCTTTTTGCATTCGTTTCGTACACATGTTGGTATGCAATTCCAAATAATTGGACCTGTTTGTAGCATCAGTTTAAAAACAATTTTAAAAATTATAAAAAAAACTAGACTAGTGAGCAGCACATCTGCGAACTTTTAGTTGTAAAACGTATTTATTTCCTACTCGTTTCATCTGACTACTGCAGACTTCATCAGGGAGTTTTACAATACAACGTTGGTTGCCTGAGTGTATATCTACCGAACGTAACCATTACATTTCCGGGAAACAGGCGAATTATATTACAAGGTGTAACATATAATCTGCGTGATAGTCCCTGGAAATCACTGGTACAGGTTTTACCGCTAAAACTATGTCCCCCAAAATAAGATTATTTCAGCTATTCTAATTCCAGAATACGTTCAATGGAACACACCCTTAATCACCTAGATCAAAATCTTTATATGCCAGGCAGAGTGAAATGTTTGTGGCTTGAAGCACAGTTACTTCAGATTAGAAATGTACACTACCTCTGCAAGTTGCTTGGAGGACACATCGGTATCTGTGCTTGTTGTGCCGCTCTCCCCATCTGTAGTTCCTTCACTACTTGACTCCTCAATCTCCTCTCTCCTGCTTGCATCACTACTTGTCTTATCTCCTTGCTGCTCCACTACTTGCAAGTCATCATATTTTCTTTTTATACTTGCATCTCCATGAGTCAGCTCTACAATATCACAAAGTGTTAACATAATATACAGTATGTCTGACTGGACTATTCCCCCACCCCTCCTCCACACAGCATGGTTGATAATGAATAACTCGTGACATGTTCATACAGACTTTTCTTCAAGCACCTTTTTACGGACTTTTCAAGGACAATCCACACTTTTCCTCTTTTGCTATGACGAAGGGCTAGCGCTCGAAACGTCAGCTGCTACTCGCTTTCCACGGCAGTTAGCATACCTCAATCGACTTTAGTTGATTATACCAGTGTCACTTTTCAAGGACTTGTTTTCCACAGAACCACACATTAATTACCTCAAAATTCTACTCAATTTAGACCCAATGTACGATCCTTTCTTTGACTTGTTTTCACTGCTCTAACAATCTTTTGGGGGCAAAATGAGGCTGTTTTCCTGTCTTCTCAAACATCCAAAGAGGTTTCAACACAATTCATGGTATTTTCAATGAGAAAATTTAATCTGTCAAAATGCAAGGATTTTTCAAGGACCTGGCATTATTTCAAAGACTTTTTAAAGTGGCAGTACGACGAAAATTTACCATTTCGATTTGCCACTTTTTCAGTGTCTATAGGTCAATCAGTATTAGAAATATCCGAAATAGTAAAAAATATTCCCAAATGGGCATCTTAAACCACAAATTTTAGGAGAGTTTACCGGTAAAATCCTGTCCGCCATTGCTGGAAGCCGTGCCCTTTGTTCAGCTTTAAACAAAGGTTTATTCACCGGAAGTGATGTCATACACTTAACACGACAACCTCGTGGCGCGAAATAGCGTGCATAAAAAAGTAGCCAACTTCGCAAAGATAAATATAACTTTCTTCTTATGTACGTGAAGAAGTTTTTTAGTAGAAATATGCCTCCAGGCGTTGTGTTCTGCAGGCGAGCGTTAAGTGTATGACATCATTTCCGGTGAATAAACCTTTGTTTAAAGCTGAACAAAGGGCACGGCTTCCAGTAATGGCGGACGTGTAGATTCAATATTCGGAGCTAAAAAAATAAGACTTCCTGTCGTTGTATCGAAAAACAATTTGAACTGGTAATAATATATGAACTCTACTTTATGAATATGCAAAAACATTGATATGTTAAAATTTGATCGTAGGGGCACTTTAAGGCCTGCGCAAACCATGGATGAAGAAATGAAGGTCTGACTAGTTGCTGTCCAGTACATATCCAATACATACCTTTTTTCCTGTCCAGTGTCACCAGACCAAGGCCTTCCAAGAACTTCAACTTAGCACAGTCGTGCTTGATTTTCACTGGTTGGCTGACATGGATAGCTCCATCAGTTTTCTCAACTTTTATCCTTGCATTTATTCCAGGTGACATATTCCTTCTTGCTTCTGACTGCCCTAACTCTGAAATGAATTGGATTAGCACAGCCAATCACATTGCAGGATTCGTGATATTCTAGAACACTAGTTGGTTTCTACTAAAATGTGGATATGTTCGTAGTTCCCCAGAGCCCTTGGCAATAGGCCATCCTCACTTTTTTCTGTTTCTCATCATCCAACCAACCTAAAATTGTGGCTTTTCTTAATAACCTGGACCCGGTTGTTAGAAGCAAGGGTTGTTAGAAGCAAGGGTTGCAACAAGGGTGTAAGTGACTCTTGATCACATTCTAAATTCTACCTTAGAAAATAAACAAGTTGAAGGAGAACTTAGAATGTGACCAGGAGTCACTTATGTCCTTGTTGCACACATCCCTTCAATTACAGATTCAGTGCTATCCTAGGGATAACGTTACCCTTGCTTCGAACAACCGGGCCCAGGGATGTCAAGCAAGAAAGCACCACACAAATCAGATGAAAGGTCAGTGATTACAGCAAGTCACATAACACTTCAGCTCAGGTTCTTTCAAATGGATGAATTTCTTTCACACTCAAACCACAATGTAAGACAGTAGGGTTAGATACTGCAACTAATAGGTCCCAGGCTCTAATCTGGCTTTTTCTGTTGCCTTTGTTCACCAACTGCATGACCAACCCAACTTCAACAAACCCCTTAACAGTGAGAAATGTGAAAGGTAAGTAGGGATAGTCTTTCCAGGAGTGGCTAATAATTGAAGAGATTTGTGCTAGAGTTTGAGACTTAAAGTGCATAATTATGAATTAAAAATTAAATTCATCTCATTTGAAAGCCCTTTCAAAATGATTAAGGATGTCATTTTCTGTTTGTCAACATCTCATCTCATTTTAGAGATACATGTATTTGTGTTTTTTCAATATGCAAATGAGCTATATATGATGTCAGTTGATTTGAAACACTTTGAGACAAATCACAAAATGAAAAATATCTGCAAATAGTTGGGAAAAATAATTGAAACTGCACATGTATGTATGGAAGAAATAAGGAAGACACACATTGTCAAGCAGGTTATGCTGTTGCCGTAGTAACACTTATGTCAGTTCAAATCAACTGATGTCATAATCATGTCCTTTGCATATTTCCCCCCAAAAAATGAATATCTCTGCAACAAGATGAGTTACTGACATACGGAAAATGCCATCCTTAATCAATTCAAAAGGGCTTTCGAATGAGATCAACTTAATTTTTAATTCATGTACACAATAAGAGGTTAAAGTAGAATTTTCAATGCCATTAATTGCCTTTGCCACAAACACTGTAAACATTGCAAAGCTAAGGAGGATTGAAAAGCACCAGATATTCACATTCAAGCGACGTTGTGAAGAATAATGATGGATGAAAACTTTGCACAGTACTTACGATGCATTATTACTTTCTGACAGACATTATAAATGGTAGTTTACGGAATTACAGATCCAATAAATGTTGATTGGCTGGTAATTGGTTGACCACAATATGCTCACAATATACATTTTGTATTTCAGTGTCCAAAAAACTCCCAATACAAGCGATTTGTAGTGATCATGCTGAGTATTATTATTCACTGCAATAAAGTCAATCAAATATACCCTAATATTATGCTCCATATACTCACCTACTGTTCTTAAGTCCCCATTAACAAACGTTGGTCTACTGTGCTGCGGCCAATCACTTTCAGAAAACATTCTTGCAGTCCCTGCTGCACTTGTAACAATTCTCTCACGATGAAATGGATACGACTCTGAGAATGGTGGATAATGGTTGCCATGGAAACTAAATGGGTGGACGTGAGGGGTTCTGCCATCCTTATGTGCATTCATTGGGATTCTCTTAAGTTCGTTATCTTTCCTGTGATGATCAGCAAATGGTGGCGCTGACTGAGTTGGAAGGAATGCAGAGTGAAACGGGTAATGTCGGAACATCTCGTTCTCATGTACTTGATCTGTTGCTGGATGCTCCATACCACTTGGGCTCTTTGGGGGAACATAAAAGAAATTAAATTAATGTCTTACTTGTAATTTTCATGCCACTGTTCAAATGTCGGCAGGCTAGATACATTGTATGCCACCCTCTGAATGAACTGATCATAAGGATCTGTAACATGTTCCAAGTCCAAGATTTACTTGAACATAAAACAGGTTGTATTTATTTTGAAAGTTGGACTGTGTAATATTAGAAGTATAGCACAATCAGGGCAGCCAGTTACCAGTGATCATTGCCAGCAACAGGTCTCAAAATGAAAAAACAATCCTTGATCACCATTTTGCAACTACCTAGTGAAATCCAATCACCAGGCAGCAAAATAATGTGAGTTGCCAAAGTATTGTGACAACTGCAACTGATTGTAAACTTTTAGTTGCTAAATATAATGTTTTAGTCACATTGTAGTCACAATTTTGAGACCTGATCAACAATTATGATGATGCTTAAGGTACACACGCTGCAACAACTGCACATATGTTGGCATGCAATATGCCAACATATGTGTGTAAAACTGGATTAAGTGACTCCTGATCACATTCTAAATTCTCCTTCCATTTCTTTGCTTTCTAAGGGAGAATTTAGAATATGATCAGGAGTCACTTAAGTAGTTTTTGCACACAGCCCTTCAATTGTTGTTCACAGGGTGCAATTTGTTGCGTGCAATGTTGCTGAAGTACAACTTGATACTGTGTGCAATATTACCATGTAATGTAAAACGTAAAGGGCATGTAAACCACTCATTTGAATTCAATGCAGAATCACTTGTAGAAAACGAATTTGAGGATTATTTTATTGAATTCGAACGAATGAGGATTATTTTATCGCATTCGAATGATAAACAGTAAAAATCTGTGATTTGTGGTGTAAGAATGCTCACTTCCAGTAAAATTTCGGTTCCACTTGTATGTCACAAGTGAAACACATGGTCACAAAATAGCATCTGGCAGGCATTACAACAATTCTTCTTCATAGTGGAGACTTCAGGTAAAGGGAACTAGAGTTTACATAAAATGTACAGTGTAGTTCATTGAAGTGAGATGCTACATTTAGGAACTTCTGGTTCTGTGTTCCACTTCCGACATCACACATCCAAGATGGCATGTTTTTTAAATCTGTGGTTTGGGTCTATTCTGTGCTCATTTTGACACCAAATCTCTGTTTTCAGGTTATCAAACACATGAACTTCATGAATACGTAAAAACAAGAAAAGACCAAATATATTTTTATTAGTAGTTTACATGCCCTTTAAAGCCAGTCAGAGTAGTAGCTTATGGCACAGAAAAATGGCTATTTTCCACAATTTTCCAGCAACTTTAAAACTTAACAACAGCCCTGCACAATGGAGAAGGTAACCTAAGAAGAAGTAGCCAACAGTACAAGGTTGAGTTGATGCCAGAGCTCCAGGAGACAGCTTCTATTAAAATCCCTTATAAAAGCCACAAAGAAAGAATACTTCTGAAAGAGTATGTACCTTCAGCTGACTTTTGTATAGAAAACAGCACTGGTGTAAAATAGGATTAGCATACCTTTGATGACCTATCCATCCTCCTCTGGTCTGCTCCAATCTGTTCCATTCTTCTAGGTTGTTCCATTTCACGCTGCTGCTGGTGTAATACCTGTTGCCTATATTGTTGCATCTCTCGTTGGTGTTCTTCCTTCTCCTGTCGGAGTTGCTGCTGCCGCCGCTGCCACTCCTCTTCGCGTGCCTTCATATGCTCACGCTGATCAATCATCATTCGTTGATGAAGGAGAAGTTCCTGAAAAAATAAACCTCCAAAAGATTACATGATTCCAAGATTGAAAAGAATAACTGTAAATGCAAGAGGCCTTTTGCAGCTAAAAGTCACATGCTGCATATATATCACTTCATTAACGAATGAATTGAGCTTGTGATCCCATGAGAAAGGTTTTACTGGACCACAATCTTCAAAAATGCAGTTTTAAAAAGATTGACAATCGATTGAAGGTAGAAAATAACATTATTTTACAACATTTAGGTTTTGCTTACCTAATAAAACTACCGATCTCATACAAGTGCCTTTAAATAAAATTCAGATATTTTGTGCATTCCAGTACAACCACAGGCCCAGTCCCTTGACTATAGATTGAAAGACTTGATTGAAGAGTTACACAAGTGTTATTTAAAATTATACAATAATTTATTAACAGTGTAAATCACATTCTCTGATTGAAAGCCATGTGTTTTCAGGCTTGAATCATGCTAGCAACATAAGCAGACAGTGCCACATGTATCATAGGCGGCACTTGTTCTTCTCATATGAGCAATATAAGAATAACCAATGCCTTTCTGTATCTCCATAATGGGAGATAGATATTCCCTGTGATTCTTTTGTATTTATTGTAATTGAATTTTGTTTTTTCTTTTGCTAGGATTTTTTTCCACGTATTTTAAATTTTCTCTTTCACTTGTCATGTAACTTTTTATTATTATTCGTTATGTAGTGGTTTGTAGTAATAACAAGAGGCCCTGAGTGGCCTTAACTCGGGCCACCTAGGAATAGGTGAATACATGTAGTTCATGGAGTTCTAGCATATTTTTGTGTCATACATGGTTTGTGCTAGGGAAGCCGGATATATCTAGATGTAGTCAGCTTGCCTGTTTGTTGCCCCATTTCAGAACAGGTGATAGTTCTCCAGAAGATACAGTGCTTTGTTTTCCAATTATAGAAATTGGTACATTTCCTCTTGGGATACAGAAAAATAAAAAAGCATTACTCAAGGGAAAAGTCAGGTGGTCTGAAATGGTAAAACAAACAGGCAAGCTGACTAGGTCTATTGATTCACTATTCATGCTCATTTATATATAATGGAATCGCCTTTCATAGGAATGCAATCACATGGTTGTACTAGATGGCAAACAAATCTTAATTAATATATTTAAAGGCACTTGTACGAGATTGGTAGTGTTTGTAAATGCTATTTTCCACCTCCAATCGATTGTCAATCTTTGTAACACAGCGTTTTTAAAGATAGCTTGCCATCCCGCATCCATGGCAATGTCTTTCCCACAAGCTCAATTCATTCGTTCACAAAGTATTATACCAGCACATGACTGTTTCCTGTAAAAGGCCTATCACAACTGCTCCCAGTAATTATAAATCAACTTCACATAACACTCTCTCTGAACTTAACTTGCTCAAAAAGAGTTTTCTTTTGTATTTTAGAAAACAATTCTTTTTAGCAGGGTTTACAACCCATACTTTTCAACATTCTTAGAAATCAATGCTTTTCAGTAGTCCACAGCCTTGGATATGTCAAGGAACTTAAATATAAAAACAAGGTGAGCCCACCCAATATGATCAGAAATTATCCTACAATAACAATGGACACTCAATATTCTGCAGCCAGCCTTGGTCTCACTTGAAGAATAATTTAAATCAGTCTGAAGGTGTAGTTTACACACATGCACATATATTTATGTCCTACACTGGAGTGTAATCACATGAAAACTGGGATGCATGCAGTTTATACACATCTGAATAAAGTTGTTTGTGTTCTATACTCCTTAATGGACTTTTCAAACACAAATTGGAGTGGTGTTACAAATTTTGAGAAAACAATTGAAAGCCGAGAGGCGTAGTTCTCATGCAAAAAAATATGTCGAACGCACTTTAATAATCTATGATTACTTCTAGTATTATTTCTAACTTCACTGTCCAAGCACAGGTGCTATTATATTGTAGCATACATGTAACTTTTCCTTTAGCTAATAATAGCTATATCGCTTGTGAATATTTAGGGATGTGTCATTCTAAATGTGAAATAAAGTCATCTATCTAGATCTGCATGCAGTTCTATTTTCGAGTAGAGTGGTGACTTTTCAAATATTAGGGCTAGTGTTCATTTTCTACATCTTGCAGGAGGCTGAAATTTATAATGAATGGGGTCGGCTTTCCCGAATTCTTACTATGTCACGAAGTGAAAAACTCAACATCTTAGCATTTCAGTCGAAGAAACTTTTGGTTTTAGCCAAATAACAGCAGGTGAGCTACAAATGGCACAAAACAGTTTCGTCTTTGCTCTCATTCAAACACTTCGTATTTCCGAAGTCTATCAGTGTCCACGTGCACAGTGCTTTCTGATTGGTTGATGGCAAAATATCTCGACACAAAAAACACACACAAAAAAAGCCTTGCAAAACTTGACTCGGGCGGCCAAAGGCCTGGCCTAAGTAATAAAATTATGGCATTACAGTAGAACCCCGGTAACTCGAACTCTGAAGGGAAACAAAAATCAGTTCGAGTTAGCGGGAATTCGAGTTATCGGGGTTGGTGAAATATTTCTTTATTTTTGTTAATTATTAATAATAGTGACGATATATAGCGTGAACATAGTTTTATTATCTACTTCTGTGATAAATATGTGATCAGTCCGAAGTTTCAATAATTAAAATCAAATTAAGCAACAATCAGATAACAAGCAGCCTATTTTCTTGATATTATTTTTTAGAAGTCATAAGAACAGAGTTCGAGTTATCGGGGTAAATTTGGGCCAAGGGAAACGAAAAATAGTTCGAGTTAGCAGGGAATTTGAGTTTTCCGAGTTCGAGTTATCCGAGTAAAAATGACTCAAAAATAGGGCCAAATCCAAGGGAAATCGAACTTAGTTTGAGTTAGCGGGGAGTTCGAGTTATCCGAGTTCGAGTTACCGGGGTTCTACTGTATATTAAATTATATTTAAAAAATCTCCATGATGGTCCTTTTGCAGGAATGCAATCACATGGTTGTAACATCTGACTTCATATAATTATTTAAAGGCACCTGTACGAGATTGGTAGTATCATTAGCAAAACCTGTTTGTAAATGCTATTTTCAACCTACAATCGATTGTCAATCTTTCTAAAACAGCTTTTTGAAGATTGCTTGCCCTCCAGTAAAACGTTTCCAATGGGATCACAATCTTAATTAATTAGTTATTGAAGTGATATATTGGCACGTGACTGTTTCCTGCAAAAGGCCTAGATGATTGCTGCTTGCTATTATGCTTATTTTGTTAGTGTGAACCAGTCCTGAGAGTACACAAAAAAACTCTGAATTTCTAACAACACCTGAAACAACCATGGAAGCTGATCAAAGTCAGGACCCGGCTAATACTCAGATTGAATTGGAATTTAGCATGTTGGTTTTTGCGGAGGGAGGAAAACCGAAGAAAAACCCTCGGAGCAAGGACGAGATACCAACTTACATATGGCGCCACGTCCAGGAATCGAACCTGGGCCACAGAGGTGAGAGGCAAAGCGCTTAACCACTGCACCACCCCAGCACAGATGAAGTCATGTTCTGCAAAAACATATTTGTGTATCCTCCTTTTTCCTTCATAATGTTGTTTCAAAACAAATAGATGCTATTCTGCTGTGAGCCTGTCCTCTTATAGAAGCAAAGACGACGTCAAAATGTGATGAGAAAATAGACACACCAGTTGACTTTGTCTCATGGCATATCTTCTTGTCTCGGTGTGGCATATCTTTGACATCATAGATAGATGGAAAATTGCATTCAGCCGACTGTCAATAAAATGCAGAGTCTAATCTTATACGAAGCTTTCAAACAAGTACCACTTAATAGGCAGTATGCATTTGATTAATGGTTAGATAAATGCAATTCTTTTTAATATGACTTGAAACTTTCACCGAAAACACTTCAGCAAAAATAAAAAGAGGACGATGCATGGGAAAATGATATCTTTGTTCAATGGACCTCAGTGGGGAATAAGTCAAGGATGTGATAAAAAAGCTCCCAAGTTGCACATCATATTACTTTTAACATCACAAAGAATCTAACTCTTTTTTGACTGGAAATTAATATTCCTTGAGACATGAGTCTTACCTGTCGTTCTCTTTCCCTCATCAGTTCAGTGTGCCTTTCCCCCAGGTGGTGAGGAGCAAATGGACCATCCCTTGGGGGGTGGACTAAGAAAGGGTGTAACATGGCTGCACCATCAGGGTGGGGAGGTAGAAACATATGATTGAACTCTTCAGGCCTCTCTGACTTAGCAGGCAGCATTGGCTCAGTTCTAGCAGGTCCATGTTGGTGTTGCCCTATATGCGGTTCCCCTGTGGTACTCTGTCCATGCACGGGACATGACGTCTTGTTGTTGTCATTGTAATAGAATACCCTATGGATCATAGGCATGTGTTCGCGGGACTCTGCTGATGGTCCATCCTGATCTTTTTCCTGCTCGGCTGCATTTTCTTTAGGGGATGCTATGTCAGCATGGCCTGGTAGTGGGCCAAGAACGTCCTGATGAGTAATAAAATCTAAGTCACTTATGAGAGGTAGGGAGACTCGCAATTTGAACTCTCAAGGGAGAGTAAAATGGTTGAGTTCAAGATAATGTAGAGGAAGGAAAAACATTCAGCAGGAAAAACTGTCAGGGTTGTTGCCAGAGAGTCAAATGGGGTGAGGGCAGGGGGGCAATGCCCCCCTCCCTTCCCCAAGGAACTCACCCCCCTCCCTTCACTCTGATATCAAGTCCCGATTAAATTTAGCTAATGGTTGTCACTGATGTCTCAAACATTTAGTTTCCCATTTGTTTTCTGACTTTGCCTGAGCTCATACCCAAATATATTTCACCATTTCTGATTTTGTTTTACCTTACCGCCAAATCCTGACGACAACCCTGACTGTCTTGAGTTCAATATTGCAAGAAATGTAACAATTCCCACAGGTGAGATTGCTATGATTTACTCAGTGATGAATACACTGTATATAAACCTCAATAATCATGTACTACTGGAAAATATATACACATACATAACAAAATTAATACAGTCAGTAAAACGATTATATACTGGTACATACACAATGTTGGAGAAAATAAGAAGAGAAAAGCTTTGACTAATGAGAATACTTATCAAACTCATTAATAATTCATGAAGCAAAAACAAAGGAAATCACTGAGCAATTTAAGTGATCTGTAAATATGATTCAAATTTCATCCTAATTTACATGAACGTTTGCTTTCAGCCCAATACTACCGAAATCACCAAATTGTTGTCAGCCCCCAAATAATGATCCATTGTTTCACTACTTCCGATTCGCTCACATGACCATTTCGGCCACCCCAAATTATGACGCGACATGACAATACTATAACGTGGGAAACCAAGAGAAGAAGGTTTCACACACATTTCTTTTAGAGATTCAACTGCAATATTGCTGCTGTCTTTGCAGAAAGAAGAACATTATTTTCTCCTAGAACACACTCGGCTTTCAATCTTGCTGCTTCAAACAGGTATTAAAATCCAGGCAGCGAGTTTTGAATGCAAACAAAACTGTTATCGATCTCGGTGAGCCACTCAACTGTAAATGGATATATCATTATTTTGGAGATGCATGACTGCTTTAGATTCTCTCACGTCATCATTTGGAGCACTCCAAACGGTAATGTGAGCGATCAATCGAAAGTAGTCAAACGATGGATCGTTAATTTGGGACTCACAACAGTTCATCCTATTCAAGTGAATAAAATGAGGCCAGATAAACACAATAGACTCCCATGATTCAACTTGTTCTCTGTTTTCCTCTTTCTTAACAACAAAATCGGTGTAGAAAGATACAACGACAATGCATAAAAATTCATAATACAACTACATGTCAACTATTAAACAGACAAAAATACAACTGTTAACTACAATTATTAATACACATACAAAGACAAAATAATACATAGCGGTTATTAGCATCTAATGTATTTTAAGCCTTTAGATGAGCCAAAATACGGATGACAAGTAAAAATACAGTTGTATTACATACTTAACTGACTAATAAGTTATTTATGATATAAATTCTGCAATGAAACAAAATGTTCTTGCCATAATGACCAAGACCCTTGCGTGTGCACTCGAGAAATGGGATTTACCATGGTGACGGGAAACCATTTTAACGTACATGTATCTACCTGAAATATGGTCTCATAATTGGTGCATTTTTGAGCATATTATTTTGTGCATTCCCCTTGACAGAATTATATAATAATGAGAATTATACAAGGGCCACAAAGCAGCCTTTAATTGATATAAAATTATGTTTACAGTGTGACTACTATAACCAGTGCCACTTAGACAACAAGAACTAACACACTTTGCAAAATGAAAACAAAGTATTCCCAAGTACAAATCCTAGCATATCCATGCGATTTTCATCATTCGAAAGATGATAAATACTTAATGTGTATTTCTACTGTTGTTTGTAACTGGTGGTTTCTTGAATAAAATGATGATGATGATGACTTTGACTTCAGAGCTAGTCCACCAAATGTGCCTCTTACTGGATCAAAGCTTGAACAAGTTGAAATGCTATTGTTTAGTACTCGAAACGGATTGGATCAAGTAATCCCAACCCCTACTATATATCGGCTGCGTCAGGCAAAAAAGGCCTGGACAACATTCAAGTTAAATAATTCCTACAACAGTGTTCCTAATAACAGGTTGAAGATTGTATTGTATTCTTGACGAGAAGCGCTACATTTCATTCCTAACAATGAATGTCAGTTTCAAGAAATTGACAACAGAAATCAGGGGTGAAATTTACGTGATTTTGATGCAAGGGCCCGATTACAAATATGACCACAGAAATTAGGATTCCTGTCAGAGGGGATGATTTTGATGTATGACATTCATTTATAACTGCTGGCATTAAAGAGTAAAAAATAAATAGGATGAACAGGATGACCACTTTTTGGCCAAACAAATTCTTTTCTGCAGTTATTCTACTCCCCGTAGCTCATATGATTTTAGCAATAGTACAAGTTACACCTTGAAACAATAATCTGATGATAAGAAATATTGTAAATTTTGTCTTCGATTGCACTGGTCAATTTCATGAAATCAACACTACTTGTTAGTAGCACAATGTGGCACTCGCGATGGGTATTGTAATCGCACCACAGCACCACAAGTATAAAAAAGATGGTACAATTTTAAAACACATTTACATAATATTATGTCGTCCGGGCCCTTTTTGCTGACGTGGCCCATATAATAATATAGATAAACTAAACAACACATATAGCAAATGATTTATAAGTTAACAGGAGCAAGCAGCATGGGTGTTGACCTGAAAGCACTTTGGACAAATCAATTTGTAGCTGTGAATATTATCTTGATGAAACACATGCCTGAGTCTATAAAAGAAGAACGCTTGAAGGTGCTTCTTAAAACTAGGTAAAGATGACAGAGCTTTTATCTCATCAGGAATAGCATTCCATAAAATTAATTTACAATTCTTATAATAACAAAAATGTTGCAAAAATTAGAGGTTCTTACAACTTGCTTATAATAATAATAACAATAATAATACTAACATATCCACAAAGTGGTTCTTCATCCACTCATGGGCCTATGTTTTAAACATCCTTATCCGAGAAGATGTGATAGTCTAACCATTTGCGGCTTGTGAACAAAATTGTTTCACAAAGGCAGCACCTTATACTCAGTTATTTTAAGACCCTAGTGTTGGTACGGCTGGAGTTTGAACCATCGACCTCCCACAGAACAGAACGGTGCTTAACCACTGAGCTAACCAAAAGGCGGTTAATCCCTGATGATGCATGGCAAGAACGACCTGACCTGTTTTTGTTCTGCAATGTGACCTCAGTTACAGTAGCCTAATAGTTTACATAATGGTCCTCCTATTTTAAATCGAAAATAAATAAACTGACATTTAAATAAGTAAAATGAAATTTAAAAGGATAACTTAAAGGCCCGACAGAGAAAAAATATGCATAATTTACAAACATATTACCTATTATCATATGACCCATACGGCCCCATGCACACTTTCCTTTCAAAACCATTTATAAAAGTCATGTGATGAGGGCCGAACGTGTATGGCGTGAGTGGGCCGGAAAAAGCTGTCCGGCCCTGCACAATGTGTTCTTGCTGTTTTGCAGTTTGATCTACAAAAAAATATGGTCATATGATAAAAAACCTATTGCCTGAGTTAGGTCGGGCTGGACGGGAAAATATTTGGCTCTCGGTCATTTTGTACGGACCTCGCCGCACTTGGTCCATACGTCATGATCTCGAGCCAAATATTTTCCCATCCGGCCCTCCCCGGCGGTGACTCAGTTAATAAGTACCTAATATGTATGAGAAATGTTATAATGTACTAGTAAGAGCAGCATTCTCCTTGAGCAGCATTCTCCTTGAGCAGTTTATCTTGTATTTTTCACAAGAAATCTTTGTGTAAGTTCATAGTTCGACTCAAGTGATTGCTCAGTGTTGTTCCAAAGGTGTGTAGCATTCGGAGACCTGAAATTTTACTACTAGTTGTTGTAACAAGTCTTTTTTTCATTTGAAGCTCTTGTATTATAGTTAATTCTTTAGGAGTAAAATATTTAGGCAATGGCCAATACTTATATTGTGTAGCATGTAGAGCTTCCATGTACTATGTATTACATAGGAAACCATTCCAGTTTAGTAAAAAGCTCCACAGAGTTATCGAAATAGTTTGTATTCAGCACTATTCTAGCTCCTTAATGGAGAACTGAAGCCTAAAATCAACTTTAGCTCAATGAGAAGATCTAAACATGAAAAGACTCATACCACAATTTATTTTACTGTGTGTTGTGTCAAAAGAAAGAAAATCTGCAAATCTTCCTCCCAACTGCCGCTAAGTACAGACTGCTCAATTCCTGTAATCTGTGACGTACAATACAGGGAATAAATTAGTTTCGTCTAAAAAGAGGAAATACGTTTTGAAAGTCGAAAAATAGCTGATAAAGCTAGGTTGTGTGGTGGCTCAATTCAGTGCTTTTTTCCCTGTATCGTACATTATGCATACCAAGGAAAAACAACCACACCTTCAGCACAAAGAAAGCACAATAGTGCGCAATTATGAGTTGTTAGTCCATCTATTCAAAGCCAATAACAACATGACGTGCACCACAAAGAAATCAAATAGCAGAACTTATGTCTTTTGAATACAAATTTGTATAGTTGTCGGATTGATTTGGGGTTCAGTTCTCCTTTAATAGTCTCTGTAATTATTCCTTAGCATAATAAAATTACTTCCCCAGACTGTACAGCAATATTCTAGTACTGATTTGATGATGGCATTGTACAACAAATTTCTACAACAACTAGTAAATGATTTTTTGCTCATTCTAGAGTTTAATTTACAAACAACAAGAGCCCATCTGGGCTTTCACTCGGGCCACATGAGATTGAAGATGAAATATACTTTCATTTGAAATCCTCTTAGTAATAACCAAAGGGAAGAATTATTAGCTGAATTTAGCAGTCTTTAGGAGTGGCCGGTAGCGCGGTGACTTTCATTCTCTGCTCCCCTAGTATATATGTAATTTAATAGTTTTGTTTTTCTCGTATGTTGACCTTTTAATTTAAACACTACTTTGTTTAACACACTGCATTTGAGCAGGCATATACCATATTTACCCGTGTATAAGCCGCACCTTTTCACCCAAATTTTTTGTTCAAAATCGGGGGTGCGGCTTATCTACGGGAACACCTAGAAAAGGTATCAAAAATTTGCATAAATTACCATTTGTTTTCATCTGAAAGAAGAAGAAAAAGTAAAACAAATAACAGAGAAAGATCGTGTAATATAGCAATTTAAGCATAATCATTGAAAAAACACACGCAATTTGAAATAATTAAAGCAAAAACTCTTCTAAGACCTAATATATTAGAATTTCGTGAATATTTAAACGTGATTCGCAGCGCGTGTCAAAGCATGCATCTAAACAACCAGGCATTCTTCGCAATTTTACACGTGGGAGATTGGCACTAGTTAATGAAAACCCAAGATGGCGGACCTGACCTACTCGTGCAAGTATTGTTTCGCCTGAAAACCTTTCTTGCTCTAGCGATTAAAGGAAAGCGGTTCCTTGGAATTGTTGTTAGTTAATTTGGGAATAAATGTGGAAGAATTCTGGAGTGATTTAAAGACTGCAGGTTAAAATATACACAAGAAATGACAAGGCAAGTTGAACCATATTCGATCGAATTAAAGTTGTGATTATTTATTTATGACAATCTGATGAAGTTTTGCTTCAAGTACGAGTGTTTATGAACTCCAACAAAAGATTATTCTTTTTTTGAAGAAGTTTGGCATCAAGTACAACTCGGACAACTCCTAAATTCAAGCTTCAAAACTTGGGGTGCGGCTTATAGACGGGTAAATACGGTATTCATTGTTTTGAACCCGAGAATTAACCGTACTACCGTACTTCATGGTCCCTTTCTTTAGTAGTGGGTTGTCGGTCAGGTGATTGTAAACTCTCGTCATTTAGCACAGAAAATGTATTCTGATGAATAGGGATCGGGTTGTCATGTAAGAAAGATGGTTCTTGAACAAACTGATAACCTTCAGTAGGTTGGGTAGTCTCGGAACACTGGAGACCTTGGTCTTTCATTGTCTTCTTTTTTGTATTCTTGATATTTTTTTTAAAGTTTGAAAGTCGGATCTCAGCTTTATTATATCCGCTTTCAACTCGCCATTTTCAACTTCTAGGTCAATAATATATTCGTGATGACAGCATCTTGATTTCGGTCTTGTATATATTATATTGCTGCACTAATTTGTCTTCCAAATGACTGAGTTTGGTTTCTTGATTCGTGTTTTGATGTGGCGAGAGTAAGAATTCATTACACATATCAGTTAGCTAGGTCAGCCTCCATGTTACAAATCAAGGTCATTAAAGCAGCGAGAGAGTTCTTATTGCGGGCTAACAATCCTCGTGAAGAATCTCAAGAATTCCATCTCTTCCGGTTTGAATTTGACTCATGTGTATGTTGCTTTTGGAGTTTCAAGGATATGTTGATCCAAAACTACAGGCTCTTGCGGTTTTTCATTGACTTGTGAACTTGCAGGCTCTGTAATTTGTTTTGTTTTCTTAGTATAACATAAAGTGTTGAACATGTTCATGTTCTCAAGCATGTCGCGCGTGACCTCTGTTTCTTCATTCATTAAGTTCTCTACTTTCATCTGTAATCTGGGAAACTCAATCTTTGCCCATGCCTTGGCACATAACTATTCCTGTTGTTAAGTAGACGTGTATGATTATAAGTAAAATCCTTCGACAGCTTGTATAGTTTCCGCTAGGTCAATATCCTCGCTGGAACGAAATAACTTGATCTCAATACTCTCTGATCCAACTTATGGTAAATTTAAATCTCTGACAGTTTTTAAGAGACTCATAATATTGGTCTTGAAGTGCCTTCACTCAAAATAAGATGTTCTCCTCGGATGTTTTAAATGCAGCACAGCGAGCCGATGGCTTATAGATTCCAATATCTATTTCTTCGAATTTTAGCTTTCCGGTTCCTGGCCCCTTTACTGCCTTCAGGTCGTTGTACGTGTCGTATATAAAATCACTCGCCATCTGGGTAAAAAACGCGGTCCTTCGGCTCCGACAATAGCGCCAGTTGAAATATCCTGAGCCTGTTGGAAGGCTTTCGCACGAGTGAAGTTAAATAAAACATTAAACTGGCTTACATTTGAGAGATGAGACTCCAAATTAGAGAGAAAGTTCCTTGCGGGTCCTCCGCCATCTTGCTTTACTGTATTAAATTATGTAAATAAATTAACCTGGCGATTGTTGCGTGACCAGCACAGTGCGATATGAATGGTGTGAATTTGACCTTTAATGCGACACCCAACAAAAAACAAAACAAAAATGACTTGCATTTTAAGACTCAGTGCTGCCACAGGGAGCCCGAGTAATAATCAATATAATCAATATGTAAGTCCCAATTTGAGTGCTTTTCAATTTTAATCTCAAGAAGCTTTTCTTCATTAGCCTCCTCTAGCTTCAGTAAAATAGATAACAAAAGCAATCACGTATCTCATAAATGGGAACAAATGGGTATAACCAAGATGTGAGCTATTTTTCATTTGGATTAAGCATATGATGAGACAGCATGGATATCTACCATCCTATCCCACTTACAAGCCCTTCCACCCCATCTCCACCCACACTTAGCACTGTGAATAGGGCCAGACAAAGCTGTCCCTGACTGGTCCTTTATTCAGAGCCTGTTACTCTCTTGTCTCTTCTGATCCCAATCTGAACTTCCCCAGAACTCCTAGGCATCATATGATGCATGGGTTTAGCATTATTAGGAGGACCCTTATCAGAGTGGTCCCCTGGAAGGCCTTCATGTGCCATCAGTCGTACCTGGCGTTCATGTTGCTGGCGCAGATGCTCCACTGCTCTCCGTTGCCGCCATGTCTCAAAGTGAACCTCTGGTGGTTCCATCATCTGTTTTGTACATCAAGGAGATCACAAAAGCAGGGGTGATTTGTAAGATCGAGCAAGAACTAAACCTGTTCTCCTAATAACAAAATAATAGTAATGTTACTGAAATGAATATGCTCACCGGTGGGAAGGGTCCTGGGAAATACGGTGAAACTACATGTGGTTCAGGACCATCTCTCTTGGAAGCAAGCAATGGAGGTGGACCTGGGAGTGGACCTGCTCTTGGAACAAACAGCGGCATGTCAGGAGGCTTGCCACCGTGCATGTAATATGGCACTGTAGCTGGACCATGTTCACCTGGATAATGCTCTGACAGCATCGCTGGCTCTGGAGGGACTGTGTAAGGAAAAAAACATCATTAAAACTTTCAGTTAGAATTCTGCTACCTTTAGAGTCGCCCCAATGTCGGTGTTGATAATAGAGTAAAATTTAACTAAATTAGTTAACTAAATTAGTTAACTATTTAGTGGATTCCGCCTAAATTAGTGTAACCGCAAGACCAACGGTCACAGTGAAATCAGGGAGGTTGAACATAAACTTCAGGTGGAAAAAACCTGTTGATCCCATACAAAAGCAAACTAGTCTAGACAATTCCACGAGTCAATGTCCCCCCTGGATCTGAGTACCGTTGGCACATGAAGGTGGCATCCACTAAATTAGTACTAAATATTTAGTTAAACTAAATTGTCAACACCGACGTTTGAGTGACTCTAAGACCAGGGCCCAGTTCCTGAAAGCCCGATTAGCGCTAATCCTGGATTAACTCTCAACAAAACATATTAGTTGTCATGGTAATTAACTCTGGATTAGTGCTAATTGGGCTTTCAGGAACCCGGCCAAGAGCAACAAAAAATCCTACGTAAGCCTGTACATTAGGGCTAGTTTTAAACATAAATTATGGAAAGAACTATAATAACACTTTAAAAAATAAATGTTGTTATATAACAAGTGCTTTGAATGGCAGTTTTTTTTAACTCTATGGAATTAACTTATCAAACTCATTAATAATTCATGAAGCAAAAACAAAGGAAATCACTGACAGATAAGTGATCTTTAAATCTGCTAGATTTTGTCCTGATTTACATAAACTTTTGCTTCGATTTTCTTGGCCAAAATAAGTTGTATAGCCAAAACAACTGAAAACACGACTCCCTACATCTAGATGTTTGATAAGTCGGACACAAAATTCAGTTCCATGCTTTATGGGGTTGACAAACTCTTGCTTTCAGCTCGAGTTTGTAAATCCCATAAAGCACGACCACTCATTTTGTATCTATTACATAGAAATTTCAGGGTTCCCACACAGTCATTTGCAGAAACAATTTTCCTGACTTTTCACTGACCAAGAATCATTTTTGACTGACCTCTGGTGCACCCTTGTATTTTTTCCCAAATATTCAATCATTATTTTGATACAAAATAATTGAATGGAACAGAAACAAGTATGTGAAGCCTGGATATAAAAAAATCCTGACTTTTCATTGAAATTTGTGATTTCCCTGACCAAATCCTAAATTCCCTGACCATGAATTTTCGTTTTCACCTGCCCATGCATAGGCACCCTGAATTTGTACGCACTCGAGCTTTAGTACAGTAGTTGGGAGAATTTACATTTTTATTATCAAATTAAATGAGAGTTTTCCTGTTTTGTACTTGGTACTTGTTATTTAATAAAGGTTTTTTTTTTTGTTATGTTATGACAAGTAATCTAAAAATTGGCAACAAGGAAAGCTTCACTATTCCACAATACAAAAAAGAACAATCAGCATTTTGGAAAACACCCAAAGTCCTATTCCATTATTCCATGCTTATGTATTCAAGCGCTGGCCTGCTTTGAACACTCTAATTTTTTCAAAGTAAACGTCGCAGATCCCAGAGTTTTATAATAATATGAGAAGAACTAAAGTTTCCAGGGATGTTGTTGGAATTTTATACTACACGTATCTTGTTAATTGTCCTAGCTAGGGTTAGATCAATAGGACAATGATTTAAAGTAAAGTAAAGCAACTTTATTTAATGTTAGTAACTCATGACAGACTGTCTAGTGAGACTGATACACTTGAGGCTGACATGGCACCTACAATTTTACATCCTTATCTGAGAAGACGTGAAAGTCTAACCATTTGCAGTTCAAGAACAAGATAGTTTCACAAAGGCAGCACCTTCTACCCAGTTATTTTAAGACCCCGAGAGTTAGTCCGGCCGGGGTTTGAACCCCAACCTCCCACATGACAGACCAGAGCTTAACCACTGAGTTAACCAGGAGGCAGTTTAGTGGCCAATTTAGTAGCCAAGGACAGTACAGACAGTAATTCAGTACTTTTTGCGGAAACAGAAAGCAACTGGACCAGTGTCCTGACACATTTAAAATCTATGGGATATTTTTTTTTAACTGATCGGCCATAGTACACCATCTGACGACAATCTGAATCCCTGAGTTTCATTACTCTAAATCTCACATAGATAATTGCATACAAATATTGGGCCCAAATATTGTTATTCATTTCTGAGCTCTTAAGCTAACTAGTTTACATTACTATTACTCCATCTATGGTTATAGTCATTCTTCATTTTTGATTTCTAGTTTCTGCAGAAGAAGGATTCAATGTATTAATTATTTGGTTGGATTTAGACAGCTAAATGTCAATACATGCTCTTTACTACCGGTAATGACAATGATCTCAATTTCCTAGATTAAGTGTTTGTGATAGGTCATTTGTAACGACTTCCTCTGAATAATTTTCACTTAATCACTCCCTCCTTCAACTTTTTTGCTAGGCATGTGTGTTTACGACAACATTAAAATAATATAAATTCTGTAACATGTTATTTGTGAACTTCATCTTGTTCCTTACAAGCAATAAGTAACCAAAACCGTCACAAAAATTATTCAGTTTCAAACCAGTGAATTCTCTTTTCTCTGACAATGGTGATAGTCTTAATTTTAGTCTTCAATCACGGTTTGCTTATTATTTTAGGCTTTCTAGTTTGGAACATTTACAGTCATAGCACATGTAAATCTCATGGAGAGGTGCCAATTGAAATGAGTGAGATACATGACATTTGTACACTTGTCATGAGTAGGCAGAATACAGCCCCAAAAGATGTATCAAGGAAAGCAAGAAAGGCAATAATATTATTATGTCAACTGCAAACATAGTATAATAAACCCAAATTATATGAATACTAATAATAGAAGAGTGTTCAATCTAAATGATAATACAACAAATGGCAGTGCATTTAAGAATTCCACATAATTTTCCAATTAACTGCCTGGTGAATTAATTATTCAAGCACATATTAGCAGAAGCAGCTAAATAATAACCTTGAACTTATACAATGTAGTGTAATATTCCCTCCCAAGCTGCCCTCACAAGACAAACTAATGCCAAAAGTTTGTTTCTATGTTCGCCTGCAGGGCCTTGCCAATACAATAATCTCCCTCCTGCCAGCTATTGTGACAGTACTGTCTTGATTAAATCCTAACAGCCCAGGTTTGCAATCAGCCTGTTGGTTATTATAGATCTACCTGCCATTGTGTTATCAAAATTACACAAACTTCTATTGCTTGACTCTTTCACATTCTACCCAAACAAAAACTCACTGGAACCCAAAAATAAAAAATCTATCATAATTAGAATCTCTTTTTGGATTGATTAGAGCCCGTTTTCCCCCTCAAGAAATAATAATTGAAGAGGAAACCAACACAGGCAGAAATTTTCTTTTACATTAGCTAGCTATAAAGGATATTTAGTCTGTGATAAGGAGATAAAATAACACTGCATTTTCACTATGAAATCTAACCTGGCACTTAGGTAGATTGTTCTGATGTAAACATGTAACATATCAAATCATACTGTAAAAGACAACCTTCTTATCCACCTTCCTAATAATTTGCATGGCTTCAAATCTACAAAAGTTCAGTGATCCTATTAATAATTCACAACACATGAAAGCTTTCAACCATGAATTAATTTTCAAAAAAAAATAAAGCACCTAAAACCATAAAATTCTCAGAAGAAACCTGTTACAATGTATTTCACTGTGATACCTTTATTCAGTGGGTACAAAATAAACCTATAGCATTACCTACCCATGAATAAGTTTGGAACTTTCAGATTTGGTTGAACACTAAACTTTACCATACGAGTTTAAATATGCCTGAATAATACTTATTACTTACATTGGACACTCACAAAAAGCTCATCCCCCTCATCATATTGCAAGCAACATAAACCAAATCATTTCTAACCAGTTGTACACAAGTTACAAGTAGTAGGTCAGCAAAAGACTGGTCCACAGCCCATGCTACAGCATTAGTTAGCATGACATGTACACTAAGTTGAGAATGCAGTCACCCTTGCAGACAGGTGGTGTAATTTTAAATTAAAATAAACAAGGTTAAAAAGTGCAAAGCTCATTATTCTAATCCACTCCCCAAGCTAATGCCTGAGTCACATCCAAATATTTGGTGGGTATTTCTTCAAGTAACATACTAGATAACTTGTTGTTTTGCTTTTATTTACAGGTAAAACTGGTAAAGATGATTAGCTTTTGCTATGGTTGAATAAACCCCATTAAATCATCATGCTTTCAAGCTAAATCACCCACAATGGGCAACAAAAACATGCATGAGTGCTACGATAATGTAAGCAAGCCATTTAATGTCCACCTCCAGCAGTTTAAAGAATACTAGATACATTTGTACATTCAAAGGACTCAAATGGGATAATTCTAGTAGTTCTCTATTTCTGACTATGACAAAACATCAAACTGGACAGATTTGAACATGGATACAGCAACAGACTAAAAACATGAAACTTACATCCTGGTCGTGTGGAATAAACACCAGGTAAAACTTCATGACCTGTGTGATGGGAAGAAGGTTCAGATTGCTCTCTTGGCCCTTGCCTGTGGGTACCCTGTGTGGGGGCACGATTTAAATCACCTGTTGAAAAATACAAGAACAAGGGAGGGAGGGTAAGGGTTTGGCTTATACCTGTTGGTGTTGTTTAGTGTTAGGCTATGGTTGAAGGAAGAAGGGAAGTACCAATGGAAACAGAATGGAGAAAGGTGATAACTTCAAACTCTTGCAATACCTTATTAAACAAGCGCACAGGTTGAGCAAGCGAGTTTAATAAGATGTTGATTATATGGCTAAATATTATTGAAAACCAGCTCTGCTTCATTTTGCCGTCTTTGCGGGACGGCATGGACTGCAAAACTAACCAATCATAGCTCAGAACGTTAACTAGCCACATAATAATTATATTTATCTTTGTTATCAGTTTACTGTTTTCATTCCAGAATTCCCCTGGGTAGCATCATAATACTTGACATTACACTTCTGCAGCAGCCCGAGTTTCCTCTTTACATATATACATGTATATAATTTATATAAAGATATTTATTTATTTGTCATATCAGCGTCACTAGCATACCTTAATTACAGTATTGGCATTTGCATTTCATGACCCAGCTTATCATGCTCTGTGCATCTTAGTTATCTTGATTGCACCACACGGTTATCTCTTTATTAAACGATGCTGAGCTCAGTGTGGCTCCCTCCACTACTGTTGTTATATTTAAAATATAAATGTTTTCTATTCGGCTGAGTGTAGCGAAAGAGAATACAATGATACTTATAACAGTGTTCTTAACTTAAAAACAATATTTTGATCTCATTAGTTACCCTTAGAAAGTAAGCTTATCTACCCTTTTTGTGAAATTTATGCAGTGGAATAACCGGCTGATCTTATCATCAAAATTGTAAAAAAATACATCACACCGATACCCCTGGTGGTGATATCATTCATATCACACATGTGGATTATCACATTCTTTACCAAGGTCAAACAAAATAAATGTTGTGCTTCCAGTAACGAGCTGAAAAAATGCAGGTAGGTAGATTGGAAAACCATGTTATTTTGTGCATTGTTTTTTCCCTTTTTTTTTTGCAAGTTAACACTGTATTTACATTGTTGTTATGTTCATGTGATCGTGCTGAAGACACACTGTAGTGAGAAGTCATCATTTACATTCTTCTCATTGTTGTTATGTTCATGTGATCGTGCTGAAGACACACTGTAGTGAGAAGTCATCATTTACATTCTTCTCATTGTTGTTATGTTCATGTGATCGTGCTGAAGACACACTGTAATGAGAAGTCATCATTTACATTCTTCTCATTGTTGTCATGTTCATGTGATCGTGCTGAAGACACACTGTAGTGAGAAGTCATCATTTACATACTTCTCGTTGTTGTCATGTTCATGTGATCATGCTGAAGACACAATTTGTTTCATCTTTTTCAAGTCTTGGAAATTAGCATGAAAAAAAATCCAGGTTCGTCAGTTTACCACAAACACAATAAATTATATTTTGTTTGGCCCATAGGCAATCAGTTTCAAGCACTTTCATTCTCATTTGCATAAAGCGAAATACTCACTAAATGACTTTCATGAAATAAACAGTAAAATAAATGTATAATATTATTATGGCCACTTGGAGATACAACATAATCTTCTTGCATTTGTTTGCTGCATTCACTTAATGAACAAGTTGTCACTAATACTAATAAATAAATACTTAATTAATTAACTATATATAAAACATACAGTGGTCTTGGTTGCAGCAATACATCAGTCACTCCCATTTTTTGAGAAATTGATGAAGTTTATTACTTGCTAAAGCAGTAAATGTTTCAACTTGAATTTTCTCTGGTAACACTGGTGAAATGGCTCGAAAATAAAATGGTTCCTTTCTAAGGCTCGATGAGTACATGAAATGCTTGGGAATAATCAAGATTTTATTTAATATGTCAAAACATACTTGTTGAGGATGATAACCAAACATTATGTCAACAAAATTTCCGGCTGTTGCATCAAAAAACATTTCTGTTTCCCCACTCAAAATATCCTTAATATCATTCAATTTGTCTATTTCACACAAATATTCTTTAAAAACAACAAGAAAAATAAATATAAGTAACCTTAATAGTGAAATATTTACCCGTTACCCAGTTCCCTATTGTGTGAAACGGCTCCCACCTCTGTTTTAGAACTACAAGTTTGTTTACCAGAGAGCCAAGTCAAACAGGATTTAACCATGTTCGTGGTCATTCTGTTTTGGATTCTTTTGGGTTTTCAAGCCTGTTCGTGAAATTTTCGTTTATTGTTGCCTGATACATGTATGCTCATTCCGGCTCAACTCTTTTGTTGCCACATTTCATTTTCAATTTGAATGCATTAGCCCTTTCTAATTAAAAATTTGCCTCACGCTAGTACACTGCACAAAGGAACATTGTTTAAGTACTTCAGTTCTTACACCTTCACTAATTAGCTTCATCGCAATTAAACAGAGTTATATTTATTTACATGGACAACCAAATTTCAGACGCTTTGCATTTTGAAAATAATAATCTTTCTAAAATCCTCGCAAGCTATCCCCATACCTAACACAGATATAACCTGATTCCCTTTGGACTCGACACAGACTGAAAAGAATTGTGGGTACACAGCAACATTTTCCACAGGGAAACGGCATAGGGTTTCTTCTTAATAATTTTTTAGAAGTCTAAAGGTGAAGCACAAACAAGGCCCAACACAACTGTAAAAAATTGGAAAGCTCAGACCATCAAACTTACCAAAATAGCCTTCTTACATTGTAGCTCAAGAATATTCAGTTTGCTTCACCTGAAGACGTGACTCTGTATAAATCTCCTTTGATAACGAACCACATTTTAGTCCAACAGTTCTTTGTTCAACCATGAGTTAACCAGTGACCAATGATGTCCAACAGCACTTTACACAGAGTTGCTTTTTGAAATGTTAGTCTGTTATTCTGACAAGAATCTCTGCTCTTCGATGCTTCAATGTTCTCCCTCCTGCTTGGTTTCCAAGGTCAAAGAGAAATAACCCTTCTTCAAGCCTTATTTTATCTATGGAAAGCATTTTCCCACCGAAACTTAAAACGTAACAGCACGAGCACCTCTTTGAAATAGCCTTCTTTCCCACCCCCTCGAAATAACGAACAACAACAAATATGTTTTCTTTAGAAATGGCTTGATTACTTGCTTTGAGCTGTCACAAATTACACTTTCATCTGAAATGCTCTCTCAACTAGCGAGAAAATAAAATGTGGGTTTTCCTTTTCTTAAGGCAAAGTTACTTATTGTTCGAGTTTTTGAAATCGACACTTCCACCCTTTTGGCACACAGCTCTTCAATTATTATCAAATATCACCATAGCCTGAATTTCAGTGATCTCCTCCGGTTCGTTCCTCCCTTAGTTCCTCCCGAGAGAAACGTCTGAATTCATTCGATGATAATGCCTTCCAGTGACATCAGAGCGGATTAAAATTTTAATTTATGCAAATAAAACTGCAACGGTGGCTGTAAAGAGTTTGTTGGGTCACAAAAACAAAGCTCTCGCCTTGAGAAATTATTTGAGATTATGTCAAAATGAAGACCCTACCTATCTACAGTACCGCCTGGAACTATAGGTACATTTATCGCGAGCAAATCGCGATGAGATCGCGATCAATGACTGCGGTCTGCTCGCACCTTGCTCGCGATCTGCTCGCACCTTGCTCGCGATCTGCTCGCACCTTGCTCGCGATCTGCTCGCACCTTGCTCGCGATCTGCTCGCACCGTGCTCGCGATCTGAACGCACCTTGCTCGCGATCTGCTCGCACCGTGCTCGCGATCTGAACGCACCTTGCTCGCGATCTGAACGCACCTTGCTCGCGATCTGAACGCACCTTGCTCGCAATGTGACCGCGATCAACTGTGTTCGAGATGGAAATGATCGCAGTCACGTTCATCGGACATTTTACGTATACATTTACCCAAGCCCTTGCGAAACGTTTTTTACAATTTCTTCCCTTGACAAAAATACGCATTTAGGTAAAAACGAAAAGCTCAATATTACAATTTATATGTAGAAGTACTTGAGAGTAAACTGTCGCTGGTTAGAACGGATCATAAAAGTTGACGACCATTCCTATGTTTTCGTCGATCGAGGACGCATCACATATATTTTGAAAACAAACACGAGCACTGAGACTTCTTTGTTTCACATCTGACATCAAACCAATCGCTGCAGACCGGTCTCACGGCAATTATAAACCGCAATGCCAATCACAAACTGACGAAGTGATGAAGTAAAAAAGCTGAAATGGAAACTCCAGAAGATTCGGAATTAAAATATCTGGGTGTTTTTATTTGACAGAATGGACTCAAACCAGTTTTCGCATTAGGTGAAAACTGTTCAGACCGTATTTATAAATAAAATACAAACTTTCAAAGCATTTGATTCGGTAGGAAGATAATTTTTGGTATGATCTCAAAGCAAAACATTGATTATTCAAAAATGTCACACTTCTGTTCGTGCAATTTGAGACTCGGCCCTCATCACCTTTCAATTCAAAATGACGGATCCTACATTAAATAAAAAGAATTCCAGAATATTCTATTTGGTAGACGTTTATCACTTGCCAGTATTAAAAGTTGAGAAACTTTCCCGCATTATTTAACTCTGCATTCTGCAATAAAATCACATGTCCGCGAAGTTCGCGGCACTCTTGTTGTGTCAAAAAACAGACAATCAGTCTCCACGGCTGAAAGTTAGAAACGCAACCCCACTCAAGACCTTTCTTTTGGTGACCCTTTGATATTTATATTTCTAACGGGACCTGAAACAACCATGTATGTGGCTGTCCAATAATCTGCAGATCGAATTGGAATTTAGCGTGTTGGTTTTTGTGGGGGGAGGAAAACCAGAGGACCTCGGAACAAGGGCGAGATTACAACAAACTTAACTCACATGTGGCGCCGCGTGCGATAGAATATTTTGGCTAACCATCAGAGAGTTGGTCAAGACCATCCGTTCGAATGTTTTGATGAACCATTAGATACAAAATGTAGTCAAGACCACCAAGGAACATTCGTTGCGGATTTGAAGACTGTAGCTTCAAAAGCTTCATTTAATTGCTTGGCCGGATTTTTGCCGTTCATCGTATGATAACCTCTCTATCTCGAATTAATACTTGTTCCCCTGCATTGGGTTTAGGATCCTGGATTTACACTCTTTCACTAATAAAAAGTTCAGCCCGTGTTCAAGTGGAACGTACACGTAAATTTTATAGACCCAAAAGGTTTGTGGAAATGTTCATAAGCAGTCATTTTGTTTCCCGGCTGTAGACTGCGACTGATGATCGCGATCATCCAGTGATCGCAGTCAGATCGCGAGAAAGGTGCGAGCAGATCGCGAGCAAGGTGAGAGCAGATCGCGAGCAAGGTGCGAGCAGATCGCGAGCAAGGTGCGAGCAGATCGCGGTCAGTACATGCAATTTGATCGCAACTCGATCGCGATCAAATGTACCTATAGTTCCAGGCGGTACTGTACATCCCATTTGCTTCTCAAATGCCTCCTAAATGTATGCTGTGAAAACCTTTTTGAAGCAACAAATCATTCAGTACCATTTGAGGCAATTAAACTGTGATCTTCGTCTTCCGTTTACTAGTAAAGTCTCTTGATCTGCTGTTCGGTTTGAGACAGGGAGAGATTACCTTTGTAAATAATGCAGCAGAAAAATAGGAAAGCATGGAAGGATATTTGGAGAATTTACAAAGAAGTATGAAGACTCTTTTAAGGGAAAGAACAGTTCCTTGAAGAAGAGAGTGGCGACAGTTTTACCGAGTGTGAATGAATAATCGATTATCAACAACCCTGTGAACACGACTTGCGATGTAAAAAAACGTACATGTTTACAGGACAGTCAGCCGGTTATTTTGCAGGACACTTTCAATCCATTTCCAGTTGTTTTCCTTACGAATTTAAGGTCTTTGCCAAAGACAAGCACTTCATTGAAACTCATCAACGATCAACCATTGCAAGTCCAAAACAGAAACAAAAAATCCTGCCATCTTCTCTGATGAGTTACTTATGATAATTATGCAAAATTATAAAATATGAACCAATCAAAGATCACTACCAGGTTTTCTGGTCGAGTGAATTCAGACGTCTCTCTCGGGAAGAATGAACCAGAGGAGACAGCTAAAATTCAGGCTAATATCACCAGCAAAATTAATAATTTCAACAGAAACCAAATAACATAACCTAAAGACGACTTTGAATCCTGAGACAGTAAATTATGACACTGTAAGGACGTTTTAATGCTGTCTGGTAAAAATTAAGGCTGTTTGGTAAAAATGGTCTTGAAGCTTCGGCTTCTGCTTTTAATTGACATTATACACTTAACGATTGGCCATGAGGGAAACAGTGTGTTTTGTTTCCCAAGAATCTCGATGTTTCCCAAGACACCAGTCGAGGGAAACAAAACTCACTGTATCCTGAGGCACCAGGCATTAAGTGTTTTGTTATATAGACATAAGTTTTACTACCTGATACAAGCAAGGTTTGTCGTCTTCTATTCGGAAAGTTACTTTTCAATACAAAATGCTGCCAGCATCGCTACAGCATTTTTAGTAGCATCTTGTTTGTTTCTTGCATCTTATTTTAGCCACCAATTTTCTCTCTCGTGCTTGATAAAGATGTAAATTGTTCCATTTTAAACGCTTTCTTTCGACAAAAAAGGCAAGCTTTTGATGAATATCTAGACATTTTGGTAAACAAATATTTCCCACCTTTAGCTAGCCAATCGATGTTATCATGTGGTGGACAACAACTTGGAATTGTTACCCGTCATACATGTAGTTTTCAAAATTGTTGTTCGTGCTGGAAACAGTTTGTTTTGTTACTTGTCAGGTGACGTTGTCAGGGCACATTATATCTGGAAAACTTATGGCTATCTTATAAAACAAGTTATTACAGTTTCTAGCTCTGGGCCAAAAAAAACATGTGCTCTGCCCTTTCATTATTATAGTGTCCTTCAGTTTTTACAGTTTTTAACAGAAAGCAGATGGGATTAAAGATTACATAATAACTTTATCAACTTTGAGAAAGACACTTTTGCGAGCCAATCAAATCACTAGCTTTTAAGCGACTATCCACCATTGAAGTGTGACACATTTTGGGCAATCACAGTTTCTGGGAAACTATCCACCCACCCGTCCCTTGGGTATACATATGCAATTAATGATTCACTATTAAATTTACAGTGAAACAGGGGGTTGGGTGGGGGTTTCCCAGAAACTGGTTGATCTCAAAATGTCATGTTTATGATTGATGAGTGCCCAGTGCATGTAATTAAACTAGTTCCCAGTTATCAGCAGCCAAAGTTTATTAATTATAATTTTCTAAATAAATATTTGTGACTTGTATGAATATTTATCATGTGCAAATCTAATGCCTTCTCTCTTTTTTGTGGGGGGAGGGGGGGGGGGGGGGGGGGGGGGGGGGCTAGCTTGGTCAATGTATTATTACAAACCTGTGCCTTGATTCCTGTGATCTGACTCTAGAGCTGGTATTGGTGGCATTGATGGTGTTGAAATGCTATGAAGGTCTTTGTCTGTTCCATGGTTCAGCCTTTCGATAATGCCTGGCCCCTCCGCTCGTGTTACTGGAGGAGTGTGGGATGCTGATGGTGAACTTCTAGATGGCGACATGCCTATTAAATACAATATGAGTATTATTATATTATATACTTAGCTAAGTAATTTTGTGAGCTATGTTTAGTCCATTCGCACTCTATAACTTCCAGTACGGACCTTCTGCCTACTTTCGGTCTCAAAGAAAATAATAATAAAGGTATTATATTCATAGTATCATCGCACCAAGACAGTGAATTGCGATATTATTACAAAAATTTGAGGTAAAAATATTACAATATATATATAACATGGGCCATAACTTATGGTATGGACCTTGCACTCAATTAATAAGAGTTATTTATTTCATTCTAAGTACATTATTACAATAATACTGCTTTAGCAGCCTGAGCTGCATGCTTTTAAAAATGGTGAAAGCTAATTAAAAATAAAACTCAGTCAAAGGACAGCCTGATACAGACTCTACGCCACCCGTGACAAGACAGATTCATCATTTTTCCAAGCATAGTGATATGCTTACAGAGTTATCCACCTGATACACAAAATAAACTACTATATTTTATCACATACATGTATAAGCCAGTCCCCTAACATTAGCCTGGTAAACAGAAGCCTCTAATTTAGGGTGTTTAGAGCTAGTCACTAATTTTGGGTGTTTAGGGCTAAGTCACAAACACAGACTATAATCCTCCTTTAATAATCATGTTAACTAATCTAAACCCTACCCTACATTTAAAAACACCCTAACCGTCCAGAATGGGTGCTCACCAATATTGGGTGTTTAGAGCTAGTCACTAATTTTGGGTTTTTAGGGTTTGTTATTAAAGTCACTAAACAGATAAATATAATACTTCATCAGTGCTTAATTACTATCTTGAAAAAAAAAAGTTCAAAAATAATTTCCCCACCGGTAGTTAAACAAAATTTGAACTGAGATCATATTTGAACTGCAACATATATGTTACAGGCTAAATTTGATCTTACTTTGATTTAAATCAAACAAGAGGCCCTGAGTGGCCTTAACTCGGGCCACCTTTAATTAATACATGGAGTTCTAGCATATTTTTGTGTCATACATGGTTTGTGCTAGGATAATTGATTCACTACTCATGGTTGTGATAATTTACATTGCAATCACATGGTTGTACTAGATAGCAAACAAATCTTAATTCATATATTTAAAGGTACTTGTATGAGATCGGTAGTGTTATTAACAAAACCTGTTTGTAAATGCAATTTTCCTGGCACCTTCTTCCAATTCTTTAAAACCACCAAAGGTGGTCATGGTCCCTTACGGGAGCTTCTAATTACAAAGTTTTACTGAGGGTTGTCGCTGAGGGAACTGGTCAGAAATTTGCAGGGGGAAGGGGGTTGAGATAGAGGGTCAATGGAGGGTCATAAATCATGGGGAACTGAAAAAAGGGTGGTTATAGGGGAGAAAGGGTCAAAATATTTCATACTCATTGTCCAGGGAGGGTTATATATATTTTAGACTTTTTGATTTCATTCTTTACCCCCCCCCCCCCCTGCATCTCCCCCAATACTATCGCTCATTTCCTGCCACCGAGAGAAACCTCTGCCGTTTCTAGTTACGGCTTTCCACAACAAATCCTGCTATTCTTTTGACAGATCCAATTCAATTTTAATACGGTCAAGTTCTGTTTATGGGTATAATTCGTGGTCAATTCTATCTTCTGAGTTCTGTTATTCTTTTGACGATTTTAACTTTTTCTTCTTGGTCTCTATAAAGTCAGTAATTTAGGGCTATATTTAGGGCTATATTAGTTATTCACTAATTTTGGGTGTTTAGGGCCAGTCACTAATTTAGGGTGTTTAGGGTTCTAGTCACTAAACAACATATACCACTTATTAGATGTTTTTCCAGGTTTTACGGGCTGATATTTTACAAGTTGCGAATGTATTTTTCCGAGCCCCGCAGGGACAAGGAAAAATGGGAGTAATGAGTAAAATATCAGCCCATAATACCTGGAAAAACATCTAATAAGGGATTTATTATACGACAGCTTTCTTAATTCATGGGTTTCTGTTCCATCTAAAATGTATTTTTATCTGGGAGCCAGTGCTAGCCAGGAAAATAGAATCTGAAAGGAAATCGTCTGGCTCCAGTTTGTCTCTGCATTTTATTTTACAAAAATTAAGTACAAATTCAATTTGATAAATGCTGAGAAATGCAACTTACCGGCACTTCTTGAGCTTGCATGTGAGATTGTAGGCGATGCTGGCTGAGATCCACTCGCAGTTGATGCAGTAGGTGAGCATGCACCAGGAGGCATTGCCTGCTTGGCAAGTTTTCTCAATGCAGCTGCAAAACTTCTACTGGTGGAAGGTTGCATGTTGGCACCAGGTGACACGGACACAGGGTAGTCCTTGCTCTGAGATGTTGGCTGCTGAATTCCGGGTGAAGCTGATGCTGTGTAGTGCATGGGGGAAACATTCGCATGACATACAGCACTAAAATGGGTTCCTTCTTGTCTTACGAGAGAGGAGCCATCATCCTCACTGTCACTAGAATTGATTACTATAATGGACTTGTCCTGTCTTGACTGTGATTGGCTAATTTGAGTTCCACCAAGAGCCTACAAAAGAGTTTTTCCATTCAATATTATGTGAAAGTATAAAGTAGAGCAGATTTTGAATGAGTGGGACAAATAATGGCATGTCCAATGATGTATGTAGCCTTACCATAACCATTACTGTAACTTAGGGTGCGTTCGGTTGACCGTATTCCGGAATAAGAATAGATGGAATAATCTCTGGAAATCACTGGTTCAGGCACATTTTGCACTGTCAGCTACTAACGTTTGCTGAAATGTGATATTCAGGATACATTTAGTATTCCAGTGACTAAAAATTCCCGATATAAGCGATTTGTAGTGATAATTCTGTGTTTTCTTATTCCGGAATACGGTCAATCGAATGCACCCTTACTGTTCTGTAACTCTGTAAATTGGATAGCAAAGACAAAGATCTAAGAATATACATTGTAATAAATTATGAACATTTGTTGGTGGCTATTCTTATTGTAGAATAGTCCCAAATGATTGAGCTCTTACTTACATTAATTTAGATTATTTGAGAACCTCCATGAAAATCACCTTCGGGTGACTGAGGCATCCTCTTAAAATATATAAATGTATATTATTTCTTATATTAATGCCATGTATAGTCCCCTCTGTAGATAATCACCCCCTGTTTATAACTCTCCCCCTTCCACTCCATGCCCATTGCCTCCATGTATAAACCCCCCTGTAGATGACTCAGGCTCTGTTAGGGGTAAATTCCGACAAGTGACAGAGTTGAAATAGCGACATGAAGGAAATGAAATAACAACAAACGTCTGAAATTGTGAGAGCGACAGAGAGAAATAAGAAAATAGACGAAATTCCAACAGCGACATGCCCACCTTCCGAGACTGTGAAACGACTAGTTTTGAAACTGACAGGGGACATGCATACCCCCCTACAGTGGCCTCGTAGATAGCTCCCACTCCAAAAACAATTTTTTTAACTTGTAAGAAATAAATCACCCCTGTTATTTACAAGGGTATGGTAGTTCATGGTTTGTTATTACTCAGGCTACCTGTGGTGAACCCAAGTCTTAAATTCCGCTCTCTCTTCTTCTTTTTTTCATTGTCACACATGGAAAATTGCAAAACAAATTCATCAAATTCATTAACTAAGTGTTTAATGTGAGACACTAGGTCTAGAAAAGCTTTGACCCCAGTATTTACTGGACATCTATAGTTTCAATATACCACTGCATAATAATACTTGTTGTTGTTGCTAGCACCCTCTAATGAATCAACTATTAACTTAATTTTAATTGACATTATTTTCATGATATGTATTATACAGTTACAAATTAAAAGACAAAAACTCTAAAAAGCTTTAGAGCAGTATAACAATTTTGGTGGTTATCCTAACATTATTAAAAATTATGGAGTAAGAAGGAAATGCACACAACACACTTATTACATTTAAAAACGTGAGCCCTAATGATTACACCAACAAACACATCTGCTGCCCCTAAAATGCCCATATCTGTAAATTTAAAGCTGTATACACAAAGCAATAACTAATTTTATCCCTTCAAATACACAACATCAACCCTTGAATTTTCAATACACACTGAGATTTGTCCATTCTGACTTCATAATATTTACTAGTGAACTCAAACAAGCTGAATAAAGGGGAGAATTTCTAATATTTCCTCCTTATCTAGGAGAAATTACCTGGGGCAGAAAATAAACCCCCCAAAACATATCTGTATTACAACACAGTTTAATGCCCTCCACAACACTTCAAATGAGCGAATAAATTTGGTCAGAACTTGGTCTATCTGTATCTTTTTTTCTTAACCAGTTCATTTTGGTTCCCTGTAAAGTGAGTTTGAACTAGAAGACCAAATTGAATAAACAATGAAATCAGCTATTTACATGATGTAAATTGGCAGCATAGAGACAAAGGAAACTGCAAAGTTATCACACCATACTTTGGCTCACCAAGAAATTCTGCTTTAACCACCACAACAAATATTTAAGTGGGATTTGAATCAAAGGAAAAACATACATTTTGAAGCTAAAGATTTGTCAGGAAAAGCCCTTAATTGAGAATTTCTACTTAGGAAGATCCTCACAAGAAACACAGGGAATTTATCACATCATTAAAATTTCATCGAAATTCCTCACAAACATAACAGTTCCCAACCAAAACATTTTCTTTCCCAATGTTGAATTCAGAAGGACTTTGGGCCTAAGTAGAAGTCTAAAGGTATCAGATTAAGCCTATCTTTTTCAGCCCTTGACATCAGGTTTATACAAATTTCAGTAAAAACACATTATAACTGATGTACAATGGAAACACACATGTACTCTCTTCAATAGACCCAAAGGCAAAATATTTTTACAATTGGGAAATCAGTTAAAAATAATCTGAAGAAATTAAGGGGTCTAAATTTCCAACCACAACTTGCAAGGATTTTGCCTACTGGATACAGTGATAGTAATCAAGGTCTAAGCTCATTCCTGATCAATTTCCTTCATATAATTATCTTGTCATGCTTTATCCATTCATAAATGGCTATGTGAGATCCTTGTGCCAAACACTTCCCCCTAACAACATACCTAATGAAATATTTCCTTATATTGCCTTGAAAATTATTGTGGAAAAGCATAGATAACAGAGAACAAAACACTTGATAGAACCTCATCCACAATTCAGCTAAAATCCTCTATTATCATAACAGAGGGGCCATGTGAGAAAGTGACTCTGAGGCTGACTTATTTTGTCAAACATGTGGCATTTTCTTTAAGTGATTTAGTACTTTTGAGAACACAAACCTCACTTGCAGTCTTCTACATCCACAATCTGAGAACTTCTGTAGGCGATTTACCCCAAATTATTGATCTAAACCAAGGGACATGTTACCTTGAGTAGACTGGCAGTGAATAGTCAAAACTTAATCGTATTCATGGCTTTAATATATGCTAATATAATAACGGCTTAGTGTAAAATTAAATACTAAACTTCAGGCATTTATTTTGGTGGTGCTAATTAACATATGGGCCATCTGCAAATTCTAAACAGGGAACAATGTGAACACAAAACATTTTAGCACAATAATCTGTGTTAATCACATGCAAAGTACTCAATGGCAGGTTTGGTCTACTTTCAGTGGCTGCTCTTTGTTTTACATGAAAAACACTACTCACCTTACAAAAACTACTTCTCCTTTCTTTCTTAGCCCACTACTGGCTTCATCTAATACAATTATCCTTAAAAACCATTCTAGGTAGCATTTCTCCTTGTTCTTGGTCTTTTGTGCTTTATTTCTACATTCTATGATCCAATGCTCTTGACATGAATAATTTAGTACAAGTCTTCTTTATTTAGCAAATAAGTCAAGGCCTTGTTTGGTCAGAAAAGAGCAAATAAAAATCAACAAATCTTTGGAGTTTTGTGGAGGAATATCAACAAGGAGTCCTAAAGCTCAATAGACATTTAGGGCCTGTGGTAATATCAGGACTTGCTTGGAACATGCATGGACTTAGGTTTCCCATTCACCAGCCACCTGTCCTTGGCATTGTTCTATTCATATGCAAATTACCCAACAATTAACCAACCACCTAACTAGTTCTAATGTGTTTACTCAAGCCAGACTGAGGAATGAATAAATTTATATTAGAAAAACAATGTGCAACTCTCATTTTTGATTCAAGCATCTTATTAATCTTAAAATATGTCAAGTTTATGTCCAAAAGAACAAACTAAACATCATACATGTAAGTTTGGTTGTTGAGGCTTCAAACAAAATAATGTGGAAGGAAATGTTAATCTTACAAGGCAAGGAAGAATGATTAGGAGTAAATATTGTAAATTCTCAGCAGTATTCTGCAGTTCTAGGCCTATCGAGTGTTTGCCTAATATAAACTAAAAGGTTCAAACAAGCCATTAAACTGTTTAACAATGATTTATGCATGAACATTGTTTTAGTTTTTATCAATAAAAATTGTTAAGACATTTATTTTGATAGTTTCACATTCTACAATGAAAGTTAAATTATTTTTCAAAGCATTACTTTCTTTTCTTTTAAAGCTTGATACATCAACTTAGCCCCATGATTAAAACAGAGAAATTATTCAAAACATAAATGCCACAATTTATCTAATACACAACTTTCATGCTGTTATTCATTTAATTTGACTCGCACTATGCTATTTATTAAATCTATAGCCACATTCACAGAATTCTGCATGAGAAATTCTTTAAAATGGAGATGCCTTAGATTAATTGAAACAAATGGATTTGAAGAGTTTAATTGTAGAGCACAAAAGGTAATAATGGCCATAGTTCTTATGCTCCTTAATTAATTCCCTACAAATCAAAAATTAAGTTGATCTCATTTGAAAACCCTTTCGAAATTAGGAAGGTGGCATTTTCCGATCTCATTTCCTTCCAGAGATATTAAGGTTTTTGTTATATGCAAATGAGATGAACTGTGACGTCATTCGATGGACACAGCCTGGAGGCAAATCACAAAATGAAGAATCTCTCTGCAAATCGTGGGTTAAAGCAATTGAAACTTTGCCTATGTGTTGTACTAATACTGTGCAAATTACATGTACATTGTTACCATAGAAACTCTCTTGGCCCCAGGCTCCTTATCACCTTGACGATAAAATTACAATTTATTCTTGTTTCTGTTAGAGAAAATAATTTGCTTTAAACTCACATACAATGCCTATATTGTTTCAAGTTCTCTGATGCACCCACAGCAGTAAACTGTGTTTAACAAAGAAGAAATTAGGATATTGTATTTCCACACAAAAGAAGCATGAAGCTGAGTGTTTCCATGGCAACATCATAATTAGTACAGTGATGTGTATATTCCTTAGTACCACACATGTGCAAATTTCGATTGTGTTTATCCACTATTTGCAGAGATATTCTTCATGTTGTGATTTTTCTCCAGGCATGACATCACACTTAATTCATTTGCATATTGCAAAAACCTGAATATCTCTGGAACGAGAAGAGATATTGACAAACAACTACATACAGGTATGTGTAATAGTCTTTACTTTAAGTTGTAAACCATTTCTAGCAAAAAGAAAGATGTTACTAAAAAAAAAGAAATTTGAACACTGGCTTCAAGACTTTAGGTAAAATTGTTTAAAAGTACAGTCTTAAGAGTTATTTGACCTTTGCATTCCAATGAAACTACTGCATTAATCATGTTCTTATGGCAAGCAGCTACAATCTCATGCAAAATACCTTGAGACACAAATGTTTTTTGGTGAAAAGAAATTCAATGTTTATTGAATCTCCCCCAATTTCAATGTTGTGTAATCTATTAAGTACCCACTGTGGGGAAACAAGGATGGTAGAGCAGTACTACAGCACTGACTACAGCACTGGTTTCCCTTTGTTTTTGTCCTGACCATCCAATCAATCAGCATGGTTATGGACATGCCGTAGTTTGTCCCACGGAACCAACATTACGAGGGGGAGGAGGGGGTTCATGTCTTTTTAGGTTTTTTTCTTCAAGAATTGATTCAATTCTTTGGAAGTGTCTCAAGGGTTTTGCACATGAGATTACAGCTACAATAGATTAGCTTTTTAATTACATGTATACTAGGTTGCCTGTACATTGCTTTTTTTAATACCAACTCTGATGAAATGTTTTCTTTTTGTTCTCCTTGGTACAAATAAAGTGATTATTGCAGTTGTTATTGTTGACCTAGTGACACAGTATTTCATGAATAAAGGCATCTATCACCACCATCTTATATTATGATGTTTTATTCATGCATCAGTGCCCAAAATAGACAATTTTCATTATGGTGTCATTTACTACAACTACCAGAAACCTTTGCGTATATTCTTTTGCTCCTATAACCAGTTCAATAGGCAATATTCGTATTCTCATGGACGAGCTGGAACGAGCACTCAATGGAGGCTCATGCGGGGGAATCTTTTCTAATGCTAAATAGTTTTTAGCGAATTCCCCCGCACGAGCCTCCATTGAGTGTTCGTTCCAGCTCGTCCGTGAGAATACGAATATTGCCTATTGTGCTACTATTCCCACTGGAGTCTTAAAATCTTAATGACAAAGGAAATTCGCAACAAATTCTGGTAGTTGTAGTAAAATGATAATTGCCTATCATGACCAACTGGTCACACTGCAATATTTTATTATAGTTTTGCCGACCAGAGTTTCAAAACTGGCTGCCAGCAGACAACTTATCTTTTAACCACTCAATTTTTTTACTTCAAAGAAAAATATTATTGATATAGGATAACACAGTAAAGTACTGTAAGGTTCCTGCCAATAGATATAGACAACTTTTGTCAGTCTTTTCTTACTTTTCTGCTGTTTAGGCCAAACAAAATAAATGTTGTGTTTCTGGTAATGAGCTGAAAAAAATACAGTTAGGTAGGGCAGAAAAAATATATATTGTGATTCTTTTGCGGAGTTAACCCTGTATTTACGTCATTGCCATGTTCTTGTGATCGCACATGGTAGCGATAAGTCATCATTTATGCACTTCTCGTTGTTTTATATGTTTATTTTATCTGTTTCAAGTCTTGGAAAATAGCAATAAAAAGTTTGAGGTTGGCATGAAAAAATCCAGGTCGGTTAGACTGCTAGCAAGTCCCTTCTATACTGCCCATGTTTGTTAGAATGGCTAAACATGGTTCCAGATGGTTAACGATGACTAGACATGGTACACATAGTTGGCTGGGTCTGTAAGTAGGGACTGCCGACTCTTTTGTAAGTTTTGTACTGACGGTGCTGTCAAAAGTATCATATTCTTTGACAGCTCCGCCTCCTAATTACTAGGGATGCTTGGGTTAGTCTCTCAGTTTTCGCCAGTCAATTTTATATTTTATTATTTGAGCAGCAGTGCAGTAGCATGACTGAAATAAAAGGAGACAACACTGTATCTGTATTCTTTGGTTTACATGATAATTGCAGACTTTGAAAATCAATGTTTAAGAATATTTATAACAACTGGAACGTTTCATTGAAATTTATGTCTCAACATTTTTAACTTGCCTAAGAAACCGGGAAGAAAATTCAAGATCAAGAATCAATGCAAAGCTAAGTCGATATGTGCCGCTAATTTAAACAACAACAGTGGTATTTGCAACATCAAGTATCGGACAAACCTAAGAATCCTAGTAGATTGAGAATCCAAACTGATTGTTGTTGATGAACTCGGTAAAATCTTGCACAAAGAGCGTTCACGTTATTGACAGTTTGATACAATGTTTAAACCAAGCATGGAGTGCTTAAGAATTAGCAGGTTGCTGCAAATGTAGTGTTTTAAGTCAGGCGATCTAGCAGCTCTCTCGTATTAAACTGTTTCACTTGCATGAACGCCATAGATTTACACACAACCGTGATTATATTACTGACTCAAGTCATTTTGATGAGCCACTGACAGATCCGTAAAAACTGACCAATGGTGTTTCCCGTTGCTGGGCTGATGGGGAATTCAACAGTCAGTACAAAACTTACAAAAGAGTCGGCAGTCCCTACTTACAGACGTCCCTACTTACAGACCAGACCAAGCCAACTATGCATTACATGTCTAGCCATCGTTAGCCATCTGGAACCATGTTTAGCCATTCTAAAAAAATTGCGCAGAAGAAGGGACTTGCTAGCAGTCTACAGGTCAGTTGGTACCGGAAACAAACATTTTTTTGTTTGGCCTTGTTAACGTTGGTAGTTTTCTCTATATTAAAAAAACACAGTTCTGGACCTTTCTTTGTGTATACTGCCAATAATCGAATGTCATGGAGAACACAATTTTGGCTTCCAAACCTATGATCTGTAGATGAAATAATATTATTTTTGGTTTGTCTAATGAAAAAGTTAATTTCTGGCCCTGTGTTTTTATTCAAAATTGAATAAACTTAAGATAATTTTTTTTTTAAATTCCTGATATTTATCCCCTTGACTATACAATCATGTTCATATATCTGTCAGCAGAATATCAACATAAATCAAGAATCTTCCCAAATTCCATTCCATGTAATGATGCATATTCATATAAAATTATACATAATCTGTTACGATGTTATAAAATCAAGGCAGAATAAAGTATTACTAAAATTAATGTTAATTGGGAAACTTTCATATACCAGTAGTTTATATCTGGATTAACATGATGTGATGTTACAACTACAGTGTATTAACAAGTTGTATATCAACAGCTAGCACTTGCTAAATTGGAAGTCCATTAACAACATCAAAATAATCAGCAAAACTAATCAGCAGTTCAAATATGAAGTGAGATGCTGTGGTAGCTATTTTTAAACTTAAAAGTCATTAATTGCAGCAGTTAATCTACACTGTAAGCTCGGAATTCTTGATTAGAAAAGGATAGGATGGAGAAAGAGAGTGGAGTTGGTCAGAAATTGAAACAAGAGGCTGCATATAGTGTTTTACAAGCAGTTACAAGAATAGGTTCAAGTGCTATAAATAAAGAGAAATCTGGGCAAGACAGACAGACACTTTTAACCTGACAGCCGGAAGAAATCTGCTGGTTGCCAGCTTCTACTGGCAACCTTGCTATTTATATTCCACCATTTTTATAAGCTGGGCTTGGTATTAAAATATATAGTCACATTAGTGCTCCTAGCTCAATATTTTCCCCACTGACCACTAAATATTGTCATTTGGTCAACATACTACAAGACAGTGGATATTGCCATTGGGTAAAAAAGCAAAATAACATTTTAGGTAATAGTATGGCTAAGAACTAGGCAGTCCAATGGCAAGGAATGCAGAAAGTGTTAATTGTCATATTGTTTTAATCATCCACCTCCTTGGTTTAGACACCAAAATCTATCAAAACTTGTAGAAGAATATTATTTTCTCTCTTTTTTTTTAAACAGAAATTGAAAGCTTCTTGGTTATTGTTTTGGGCTCTTCTGATTGGACAAAATGTTTTCACACAATAGAATAGTAGTTTGAAAACAGTTTCAGTGGATCGTATGTTTCAGAAATGTTTTTGAACAAGAGAAAAGTAGTTTGAAAACAGTTTCAGTGGATCATACAATTTCAGAAATCTATAATTTAAGGGTCGATGTGTGCTCAATAAGAAAAAGTAATAGAAAATTCCATGGTGCCAAAAGCCTATTGCAGCTGAATAAAATTTTGCCTAGTTTGTACATACATTGTTACTTTTAAAATGGTGAGTTGTTGCCCGTTCAAAAAAATGTTTTAGCATGCCAAGTGAACTGGTGGTTCATTGAGACACTTCCCATAAATGACAAATTACAAAAATTACAGAATAGGACCACAAATTCTGGAAATGGTAATCAGATAAATTATAAGGAAAAATCTTGTATTTACCAACCACTCAGTGTTAACTGTCTGTTGTTTGATGAGCTTGAAAGGTTTTGTTGATATACCATAAATCCTCTATTAAGCCCCCTCCTTCTAATAAGCTCTGCCCCAACTTAAGCTGGAATACAATAACCTCTCCCTCTCTCTTTAGAGCTCTCGCCACCCACTTAACTCCCCAGCCAGTTTTTCACTTTCACACACAAATAACTTCACTTCTTTCATTTTCTTTAGAAATATACTTTCTTTGCTTCCAAGCTCTATTCCTTTTGTACCAACTAATGTTTACTAAGTTTTAGTTTAAATAAAGGGTAGTTTACAGGTGAGGAATTTTTTTTAACTTGAATAAGCTTCCCTAACAAATGCTTGAAATTAGAGGATTTTACAGTACACATTTTTGGCCAAACTCACCAAATTCCTCTATTTTTAAAAGGGACTAATAATTGTATATCAAAAAGAGAAAGCATACTTCAAAAAAACACATGTATACTGTAAAGATCCATGTATAAGCCGCACCCTGATTTTAGAGGCCTAAATCTCAAAAAAAAAAAAATTGTAAAAAAAATTGAATGAGTAAACTGTTCGAACACAGTTGCTTTCTCGTGTGTTCACAAGCCTTATCCCCAACTTTTCAAAATCTCAGTTTTCAGCATAACTAGCTTAAGTATCGCAACCTCGCATATGGTTGCAACTTTCCGTATCATTTCTTGTGTATATTTTAAGATGGCGGCGATGACGTTACGTGCAATCCAGCAATTTGGGATTTTTTCCTCTGATTAAAACAAATGGTAATTTATGCAATTTTTTTATACCTTTTCTAGGTGTTCTCGTAGATAAGCAGCACCCCCGATTTTGAAAGAAAATTTGGTGGGAAAAGGTGCAGCTTATACACGGGTCTTTACGGTATGTGTGCAATACGAGTTGAACAGTAATGTCTACCATGCACTGTGGTGTTTGTTTATTTATTTTTGTCAGTGTTCTTTTTGGGGGTGGGAGAGGATTTGGTAATTTAAATGAAAATTTTCAAAAAGAAACACTGGCAGTTGTAGAAGGGTGTAAACAATATTAATGTATTACTTAATTGGTAGCTCCAGCAAATATCTGTACTCCTACCAGGCTGCATTTTGGAATGGGGTTTCTGGGCCTGGAATTCCTGTTACGAAGGGCCGGCTTACTGATATGTAAGGGAGGGTTCTAGACACAGAATTTTGGATGGGAGGGGGGTTTCTGGGCCTGGAAAAACTGGTTGGAAGAGAAGACTTTTCATATGTGAAAATCTAGTTTTGAAGATAGGACTGGTGTATGATCTGATGGCCACATCTCCTCAAGTCCAAAAGCCATAAAAAGGTTGTTTTCTGGCTATATAGTTGAATAATTCCATGTTATAAACATGTATGTTGGTAATACTCAACATGTTTCTTAGCATTGGTCGAGTTAATAGTAAGTCTTTTCAAACTGGTCTTTGAAGCACTTTTATTTTTTTTCAATTGCTCAATCGTGCACGTATTCATGTGAGTCTGCATTGCCTCTGATCAGCATTTACTCTGTTGTGATTCAATTAAAGATGGTGGCCACAGCCTCTTTCAGTTCTTTTAATAAACATGCTTCCACTGACACCCTCAGGTAACCTGAAAAGATATAGCTGGTTGATAGAGGAACAAAAAAAGAACAAATAATAATTCTTGATGAATTTGAAGATAAGTCGAAAAATGGGAAAGATTATGACATTGAAGAAAAGCTCATACATCCCAGCCACTTTTTGGACAAATTTGATAGGAAATATAGGCTGTGCAAGTTCTAAATATAGGAAAATATAGGATTTTTTTCCAAAATATAGGCACTTTATAGGAGCTAAAATAGCTTTCAAACAATAAATAGTAAACAATAAACACACAATTTTTAAAACATGTGAACTTTTAATGTGTTTGATCAAACCTGTTTGTTTTTTTTGATAGGAAAGAATTTTGCTTTTGTTAATTCACAACAAAAATGCTAAAAAGTGCAAAATATAAATGTATCACTCAGCATACATCCTATTTATAGGAAATATAGGAAGATTTCTTGAAAGATAGGCTCTTTATAGGATCATATACAAATTATAGGATATATAGGTCTGGGATGCCTGAAAGCTGCAACAAAAATTATTGAACCTGTAGCTACATGTGCAGGTAATCTTGTTCCCAGATCCTCTCTTACCCGTGGGTAAGAGAAGATCTGGGAACTGGATTAAGCTATGTGACTTGTAGTCTATATAGTGCTTTGCTGAAAAAGAAAAACTTTGATTTCCATAGGGTAGAGGGGTCAGATAAGAAATTCCAAAGGGGTCACAAAGTAACACTGGAATTCTGGAAGGGAGGAGGGATAAACAACTCTGGAATTTGGAATGCATAGGTCCTTAGAGCATTTCAGAATTTCCAAATGCAAAGGGGGAATAAAATATTGATGCTGCCCATGGTAGTGCCTAGTGGTATGGATACATGCTAGAACTACTAATAAGAAAGAAATAATACCTCTTCCCACTGTGTATCATCTACCATCTCTTTTCCAGCAGTTGAAGTTACATCACTCACCAGATCTTCTGTCGACTCCAAGTCATGCTTGATGGCTTTTCTACAGCTGTCACAGAGTACCACGTCCCGACCTCTATTTATTAACAAGCTACTTCTTTGTACTTTAACAGCAGGATGCAAAGTCACAAGTGACTGACTCACAGGGGCACAGTTTACTTTTGCTGCCTCGCATCCACATAAATAGCAAATGATTTGGCTAACCCTGTATTTTCTTAACCACCGGTTTGTTTCCTCTGGGACAACTGAGTTTTCGTAGTTCTGCCATTGAGCCATCAAGTTGGCATAACATATCTCACATGAGACCACTCTCCCTTCTGAGTCAATGTGCTTAGCATTGGCTTTAGGTTCACGTGATGCCAAAAAGGGAAAGAAAGGACCGCCATCTCTGATGCCCTCTCCACTATGTGGGTATGAGTGAAGCTTCCATGTCATACCACTTCTATACGTAGTCCCACATAAAAAACAGATGTTACATTGGGAATTGAGTTGGGTATTTTCTATTTTCCCCACTGCATATGTACGCATTTGTTGAGGAACATTTTCTCTTTCAAACTGTTCCCATTTACTCTGAAGAAATCTGAAACATTTCTTACAGACAAGTGTTCGCCCCATAGTATCTAGTTGTTGGCAGCCTTGTGAAGGTTGCAGTAATGCGATAAATGGAAAACAAAAGCTTCCATTCAGGGGATTGGTATCAATCTTAGTGTAAATTGGTCTCATGCTGGATTCTTCACAGAGTTCAGCACATGTATAACAGACAAATTTTTCTTCAGGCTTATGCAGAGACACTGACGACATTGATGCAGTTGGTAAGCATGGTAATGATAATGATGATGGGACAGAAACAGTAATAGCCTCATTTCTGATTCTATATTCACGTTGTTCTTCTGGTACCACAGAGGCCTCAAATTGTTTCCACTGCCTATGTAATGACTTGCGGCATCCACTACATGCCCGTGTCAATCCCTGTTTTGTAAGTGGCATAGCTCCAAGTGGTGGTTTAAGACTGTTCAGAAATGGGTAATATGGATCACCAGGGGTATGCTTTCCTGAATACAAAAATCGCCCAGAGGTAGCAGGTTGAGTCACACCACATATGAAACACACCATGGTTGAGAGCTGTGATTGTTGTTCTCGTGGTAGGGAGGGGTCAGACCTCAGTTGGTACTGTCTTTCACTCAGTGGTGTGTTATTTTTCTGGAAAACTTGCCACTGGCGGAACAAGAACTTCTGACAAGCCTCGCACACCAACACTTTACCAAGGTAGTCCATCTTCCTTGCTGAAGGAGCTGGGTTATGCTTGGACAAGCATGGGTAGAAAGGTGTTTCGGTTTTGAGTTGAGCTCGTGTGTGAACGCTACGCATGAATTCTTTCGGTTTCTGTCGACTGCACACATAGCACATCTCGAGACTTGCTGGTTTCTTTCCACTCAAGTCTAAACTCGGTGAATGCGATTCCTGTGTTTCAAATACAGGAGGGGAGGGCTGACTCGTACAAATCACGTGTTTTACACATGGCTCTGGCTTGGCAATCGTATGGTTATCTCCATCACATAATGCATGATCACTTTGGCTCTGTACTTTCGATACTTGATGTTCTTTATTGTTATCCCCCAAGTCATGCATATCGCCTAGATTACCCCAAAATTGGTCATTCTTATCACCCTCTTCTCTTTGCTCCCCTGGTTTGTCGGCATTTCCATCAATTCCTGATCTCTTAAGCCAGTATAACCGCTTAACAATTGGAGTGCCTTTCTCCTCATATGCTCGCCATTGTTGAGCCAAGAATGAAAAGCACACGGTGCAAGCATCAACTCGACCGCTTTCCGTTTCTATTGGACGCGCTGCTGAAGGCGGTACATGGTACTCAAGGAATGGAAAGAACGGGTTCTTGCCAGAGGAAGTAGAAGACTTGGAGCTGGAGTAAATGGACCAGTTAGCGTTTGCCGCCCCGCAAATATAACAAACGGGGGAGGCCCTCGAACGTTCCGCCGCGCGAACGTGCTCTTTACTTCCAAGTTTCACCATTTGTTCGAAAGAACTGCTTGATTTTCCATCATAGGTTCAGCTAATTGGAGTCTTGAAGAGCATGTTGTACTAATTAGCTTCCCACCAGCTGTAATTCATGGTGTTTTTGGACAATAACAGCATGAATAGAATAGTTCACCTGAAAACAAGTCAAATGGCGGCCGGCAGTGAGACGAAGAATATCCCGTCAAACCTTGCGCGCTGCGTGGAATTTGTATCTCTCAAGATATCTTATCAAAGTCAAAATACTATTAAATCTATTCATTGGAAAACCCCACAGCCAGTAAACGCTACGTGTGACAATTAAAAAAACCGAGATAAGAGTCGCATTCTTCAGGTATTATTGGTACGTGACCATGATAACGAGGATATATTAGCATTTTTTAGACATTTTGGGATAAACTTGAACCTGAGGGGGCTAAACGGTGACCCACTTGACACGGAAAGCAAACAGTAGGGCCATTTATACGAGTAAGTTAGCCGCGGTTGATCAAAGCCGCGGTTTAGGTAAGCCGCGAACAAGTCGTATAAATGAGTCAAAAACTGAAGTTCGCGACTCACGCGCGGCTTAAAATTGTGAACTTTATATGATCTCTTGGACCATCGAAACTGCGCGCGAATAAATGGCCCTAAAAAGTGTACACTCCGAAACAATTTTAGAAAATTCCCATTTGTGTGTTTGTTTAAATGTTGTTTTCTAATCTTTGGGTCGATATATAGAGCTGTGGTACAAACCGTTTTGGTTGATTATGAAATTACTGCTGTACTGATTCTACAGAAAACCAGTGGCCAAGTCTGCTACTTCTAAATACCTTTTCAAGTAAAACCGCTGTAATGATTTCCTGATAGCTCACGAAAACATGAATTTCGCCGTCCACGCCTGGCTTCTAAAATTTCACCTTTTCGGCCTCAATAAACGACAAATTATTCATGAATATCAATAATCTAGAATTAATCAAAGGTTCAGTATTGCTTTTGTGTCTAAAAAGGCGTTTCGAATTCCGAAGTATTGGCTGGATAAATAAAAATTGAGGCTATGAAAACCAGGCAAGGGGAAAGCTGAATAATACTTTCTGAAAATTAGCATGGTTTCTAATAGAAATAGGAAGTGGCGTTGCGCTTGGACCGAGCGATCGCTGAAGTAAGTCACAAGTTTTATTTTAGGGCACTGTACTTGGAAGGCAATATCTCTAGATATCTGCCTCACGTTTAGGATCTGATAATAAACATTTACCTTCTGCAATTAAGGTGTGATATGAACCGGTCCCACGGTGAAGTTGAGAAGATTTTGTCTTTCGCACGTGCAGTAGTGATCTTCTCTAACACAGCTCTTTTTGTCCGATAAGGAGTTCCAAAATTTCAATATGAATAGTGTCAAGTCCCAAACTTATTCAAATGAGCCATTAAATGCACCACTCCGCACACGCTAGGAGCCCATTACGCGCGATATGCCAGGTGTCGATTAATTAAATAAAGCACGCAAAGCCAAAGACACAGGGGAGGGGAGGGAGGGGATCACTTATTGACTCTATGGGTGAAACACACGTAAGCGCCATCAGAAGAATCGAATGATCATGTCCTTCGGCGAATACGCACTCCTGTTTTCATTCCTACGGTACTTTAAGTACGGTATCTTTCATATTTTATCAACTCCTATACTTTTTTCAGTAAATTCGCCTTTCCCACGAGTGAGCGATATCAGGAAGGGCTCCTGATTACGTCATTGCAATATCACTGCCTCACCGCGTGCCTTTTTGGTGGAAAGGAGAAAGATGGGGCGCAAGGGAGCACGGGAAGGACGAAAGAAGTTCCCTTGGTCATTGCGCGCTTTCTTAAGCTTCGTCGGCCTTCCCAGCGCGCCGGGGTACGAGGCAGGCCCAGGATATCTGATATCCGGCCGACATTATTTGTGTTTTATCTGTGAACGAGGCTCTCCAAGCGGAAGAGGGGAGGGGACTGGGGAGAAGGGGAAGAGGGGAAGGAAGTCTGTAAACATTCTTTAGAGAATCCTCCCCAGTCCCCTCCCCTCTTCCCCTTGGAGAGTCTCGTTCACAGGCAATTTGAAAGCAGATGGTCCGATAGGCCTTTTATAGGAAACAGTCACGTGCTGATAAAATACTAGCTTCGTTAAAGTGCCACTACGATTATACTTTGACATATCAATATAGGCCGTTCCCTTTGTTCAGCTTTAAACAAATATTTATTCAGCGGAAGTGATGTCATACACTTAACGCTCGCCTGCAGAACACAACGCCTGGAGGCATATTTCTTCTAAAAACGTCTTCACGTACATAAGAAGAAAGTAATATTTATCTTTGCGAGGTTGGTTACTTTTTTGATGCACACTATTTCGCGCCACGAGGTTGTCGTGTTAAGTGTATGACATCACTTCCGCTGAATACTGAGAACGGCTTCCAGAAATGGCGGACATGATTTTACCGGTAAACTCTCCTAAAATTTTGTGGTTTAACATGCCCATTTGGGAATATTTCTAATACTGATTGACCTATTGACACTAAAAAAGTGGCAAATCGAAATGGTAAATTTTCGTCGTAGTGGCACTTTAAATGGGCCTTGTGCAGGAATCCAATCACGTGGTCAGTACTGTGCTCCTCTTTTATAGGGGTCACAATCAAAACACTTGCTCTAGGTCGCGCGCTATCATATTGGCTGTTTCACAAAAAGAGGACCGACGAGAAACTAGAACGTGAGCTTGCGCTTATTTCACGGTTCGTTTTCACTTAACGCATTTCTTGTGCTTGCGTCGCTCGTGAAAACAAGGCTTAAACAGGCAATCAGTCTTCTCCTGTTAGAATACCAAATTGCTGAAGCTAAAATGAAAATAGGGCAATAAAAAGTAAACAACAGGAATCCAGTTGCTCAGTTATGCCTGTCAACGTTTTAGAACCGTTTGCAAACTCTTTAGTGGATTTTTATTCATTAAAGTTTTCGATTTGAATTTCGCGCGATACCAAATGTCAGATCACTCAATGGAGCATCACATGTTGCACAGCATTATTATTATTAATTAATAATAATAATGCCATATTCACATAGCGCATTTTCCATATGTGTCCAAATGCGCTTTACAGGGGTTAAAAAATATATATATATAAAATAAAATCCACATATGCACATAGTACACGAAATATTAAAGACTGCTTCTTAAAAAGAAAAGAAATAGCTGAAAATTAAAACAAATTGGATGGGCCTTGTTACATGATCCCGGGTAGAAGGGTTACCCCTTTAGCGGGGACAACTCTACCGAGCGTTATATGGAAAGCTAACCTCGCAGACACATTTTTGATTCCAAGAATCGCATCACAGTGCGCGTGCTCTGTGTGATCGATTTGCCCCGGAGTTGTCCCGGTTAGAAGGGACAAAGTGTTTATATGGCGTATTGATGTCGGAAAGTTGTCCCGGGAAGAAGGGACACCCTTCTCGCCGAGACGAGATATCCCTGGGCCAGGGACAACCCTTCTACCCGGGACGAGTGTCTGATTCACAATGTAAACAGTTGCTTGTGGTTTACAGAGAAATGTATGGAAAGTTGTCCCTCCCCGGGTAACTCGGCTAGAAGGGTTATCCCTTTAACCCGGGAAAAACTTTCTCCACGGACTTTTCCTTACATCCAATGGAAGTGCGTTTCATAGGCTAGGCGCACAGACGGAAAAGGCCCTAGCACCATAAGATTTCAAATGATAGGTGGGTTGCTGGAGCAACAGTTTATCTGCAGATCGCAGAGCACGTCGTGGACCATAATGTACCGATCAATTCGAAAGATCACCATCCCCCCCCCCCCGGGCAACCCCCGGTCAACCCCCGGGCATTTGAATTTTTGGAGTTTGGTTTGTTCAAATTTCCGTCCCCCGGGCCAAAAATGTTGTTCAAATTCCCCACCCCATCGTCGTATTAGGCGATCAAATGCCCCTACCCCCGGGACATAGTGGTTTACATCGCATTTTTTTTTTAAATAGACAGTTGTAACACAGCCTTTATTTTGCGATGCGACTTGTTCCTTGTTGAAACAAAGTTCTAAAAAGGATAGAGACAAACTGCTGGTTCAATATAGGTTTTATTTTACTTACATGAAACCTAGCCGACCAATACGTACTCAACAAACGTTTGATTACAAAACCTTTTTGTTAAATAGCAACAACATAGCAATCATATGTCTGGCCAAAAAACACTAGGTTCCTGTTAAAAAAAACATTAAAATTGCATACCGTTATCAATGAATGTCTGAGAAATGTTTTGAGCAGTTCGCAATCCATACAGGGATAAGTTGATCGCTACGATCACTGGAGAGTGGTTTACATTTAAATGCATGATCGCTACATTCGCCGAGATATACCTATATACTAATTCAGAGCTCTGAAAATGTAAAACTCCACGCTATTTAAAGGAATCAGTTCTATGCTCAAAACTGTGCCCTGTTAAATCAGCGGTAGATTGTCTCCAGGCGTTAATTCCCTGGCCAATCCAAAGAAAGCGAGGTGCTAAAGAGGTTTGCCACGGCCTTAGGCCCGGTTAATCCCACTACTGAAGTCGCGGGGGTTGGTGGTTGGAGTTCAATCCCGAGGTTCAATTGACTGATGCGTAAATCGAACGTTGCAGAACTTTATACAATTTGTACTTTTGTAGTATCTCGAAATCTTTTTCAAAGTGCTTTGGGCGTAAGTTTATAAGTACGGTACAACATGTTTTTTTTAACCCGTTTCCTAGCATGGCTTGCCCACTTGCGGTATACGCATGTACGAACTTACTGACTACTTAGCTATAATGCAGTAGAATCTGGGGGAGTTCGCGAGAAGTTCTCCGCGGAGTAACAACTAAAGGAGGTAAGAGAACGAATGCTCATGTCCCATGCTAATTATTTAAAATCTATTTTTAGTTTCACAACACGTGATGTAAGTTTTTATCTCGTTCTGGGTTGGTTCACCTCATTAGTTACCCATTGTTTGTATCCCCTGGGTCCTCATAGCCAGCATCGTTAAAAAACACTCCATCAGGCACAACAGCGCTACTTGATGACAACCAGGTATCTTACTAAAATAACCAGGCTGTGCCCTGTTAATCTAAAATATAAAAATATAAAAACACGTTCCTGGAGCAAACTGCTCTTCACTATTGCGTTTAATAAACGAGGCATTCCATTGTCTACACTACGTTGTTTCGGTTAATACGACGATACGTTGTCAGTACGTTATTACTTTTCACAGTTCCGAAGGTCATTCGAAAATAGCAGTACTGACGGGAGAGTGAATGGGCCGACCACAGGCTAACCATCCTCCCATTTTGTGTATTTGTCACTGATGTTTTAATCATCTATTATTTCTCTTCTCGCTGCTTCGCAGCTCGCTGATCGCCGCTCCTGTTCTCTCTGGAAAAGCTCTGGAACCAGGGTACCTTTTCACTTCATTCTGCTGTGAATGTGTTGATTTAGCGCGCGCTCATAATACAGCTCGGGTTTCCTGTGGCTCAGGTGGCGGGATGAGCCACAGGAAGCCCGAGCTATATATAAACAATCCTGAGCCACAGGAAACCCGAGCTGTATTATGAGCGCGCGCTAAATCAACACATTCACAGCAGAATCAAGTGAAAAGCTATTTACTCGGGCTGCCTGTGGCAGCGCCGAGTCTTAAAATGCAAGTCGTTTTTTTTTTTTTTATTCTGTGCAACAAGTCTTCTGCGCATGCGTTAAAGGTCAAATTCACACCAATCAGATTTCACTGTGCTGGTCACGCAACAATCGCCAGGTTAATTTATTTACATAATTGAATACAGTAAATCAAAATGGTGGATCCGCGAGCAAATCTCTCTCAAATTTGGAGTCCCATCTCTCAAATGTAAGCAGTTTAAATGTTTTATTTAACTTCATTCGTGCGAAAGCCTTCCAACAGGCTCAGGATATTGCAACTGGCGCTCTAGTCGGAGCCGAAGGACCGCGTTTTTTACCCAGATGGCCTGTGATCTTATATACGACACGACGCCGGACCTGAAGAGTGAAGGACTCAAAGATCCACACATATCGAATTGGAATTTAGCGTTTTCCTTTCTGCTGAAACCAAGGCTTCTTCGATAGAAAGGGCAAGATGTTGTGTTTTTCTAGGAGGACAAAATATTTCTCGTTTAAGCTTCTCTTTCGCCACGGCTTTGTTATTGGAATCTCTGTGGATTGGTATACTCAAATATTATTACTGCACAATACCATACAACTGAATAAGAAGTCTTTAACAAAGCCGAACTCAAACTCAAGAGCAAAGCTGAGAGTGAAAGTGAAACTGAACAGTGTCTTATCAGGTCATGAATTAAGGTACGGTGAGGTGTATCTGCATATTTTCTTTGTCCATTTGTGGCTTGTGTTCCGTGTACCGAAATCACCATTTTGTTATATATTAAACCGTGTTATATAATTGTATTATAAACTGGCATTATATAACCATTCCTACCGAGAACACTAGGCACAGTGGAACTGTACCGAAATCACCATTTTTTTATATATTAAACCGTGTTATATAATTGTATATTAAACCGTGTTATATAATTGTGTTATAAACTGGCATTATATAACCATTCCTACGGAGAACACTAGGCACAGTGGAACACTAGGCACAGTGGAACACTAGGCACAGTGGAACACTAGGCACAGTGGAACAGTGGCGCACTAGGCACAGTGGAACAGTGGCACACTAGGCACAGTGGAACACTAGGCACAGTGGAACAGTGGAACACTAGTCACAGTGGAACACTAGGCACAGTGGAACAGTGGAACACTAGGCACAGTGGAACACTAGTCACAGTGGAACAGTGGAACAGTGGAACACTAGTCACAGTGGAACAGTGGAACAGTGGAACAGTGGAACAGTGGAACACTAGGCACAGTGGAACACTAGTCACAGTGGAACAGTGGAACAGTGGAACACTAGGCACAGTGGAACAGTGGAACACTAGGTACAGTGGAACAGTGGAACACTAGGCACAGTGGAACAGTGGAACACTAGGCACAGTGGAACACCAGGCACAGTGGAACAGTGGAACACTAGGCACAGTGGAACAGTGGAACAGTGGAACAGTGGAACACTAGGCACAGTGGAACAGTGGAACAGTGGAACACTAGGTACAGTGGAACAGTGGAACAGTGGAACACTAGGCACAGTGGAACAGTGGAACACTAGGTACAGTGGAACACTAGGTACAGTGGAACAGTGGAACAGTGGAACACTAGGCACAGTGGAACAGTGGAACACTAGGTACAGTGGAACAGTGGAACACTAGGTACAGTGGAACACTAGGCACAGTGGAACACTAGGTACAGTGGAACACTAGGCACAGTGGAACAGTGGAACACTAGGTACAGTGGAACAGTGGAACAGTGGAACAGTGGAACACTAGGCACAGTGGAACACTAGGCACAGTGGAACACTAGGCACAGTGGAACAGTGGAACAGTGGAACACTAGGCACAGTGGCACACTGGAACAGTGGAACACTTAAGGCACAGTGGAACAGTGGAACACTAGGCACAGTGGAACACTAGTCACAGTGGAACAGTGGAACAGTGGAACACTAGTCACAGTGGAACAGTGGAACAGTGGAACACTAGGCACAGTGGAACACTAGTCACAGTGGAACAGTGGAACAGTGGAACACTAGGCACAGTGGAACAGTGGAACACTAGTCACAGTGGAACAGTGGAACAGTGGAACACTAGGCACAGTGGAACAGTGGAACACTAGGTACAGTGGAACAGTGGAACACTTAAGGCACAGTGGAACAGTGGAACACTAGGCACAGTGGAACAGTGGAACACTAGGTACAGTGGAACAGTGGAACACTTAAGGCACAGTGGAACAGTGGAACACTAGTCACAGTGGAACAGTGGAACACTAGTCACAGTGGAACAGTGGAACAGTGGAACACTAGTCACAGTGGAACAGTGGAACAGTGGAACACTAGGCACAGTGGAACACTAGTCACAGTGGAACAGTGGAACAGTGGAACACTAGGCACAGTGGCACAGTGGAACACTAGTCACAGTGGAACAGTGGAACAGTGGAACACTAGGCACAGTGGAACAGTGGAACACTAGGTACAGTGGAACAGTGGAACACTTAAGGCACAGTGGAACAGTGGAACACTTAAGGCACAGTGGAACACTTTACGCCACTTCACAGGCTAGATACAAAAAAGGCAGCCATCTTGGGAGCCTACTGAGAAGCCAGGCCTCCGTCACGTCCAAAGGCTTTGTCACTTCCCTATCTCGGTAGAGTTATTTTTGTGTCTACTGACGCGCGTAATTGTCGATAAATGTGTCGACACTATGTGGAGCTAGAGAGTAAGAGTGGTGAGTAATATTCTTATTTTATCATGTGTAACCGGTCAAATGAAAGGTTTTCAAAGGTACTTTCAAGTTCCAGGTAGATGTTGAAATTGAATATCAAAGTGAGAATGACAGCGGGCATATGGCCTTTCTAAGGGGACAAAAACTCACATTAAGGGAACAAATGAACCTCTTTGGTGGATAACAAAGCCCGTTAAGGGAAATGAGCCTCTTTGGGGAATAACAAAGCCCGTTAAGGGAGTAATTGAGCACTTTCAGGGAATGAAACAGCCCCTTGAGGGATCAAAACAGAAGCTCTGTCACCGAAGGCGAAGTGAACACATCTTTCATAATTTAAGCGAGCGAAAGCTGTGGTTATGGTTATATATTTTATGGGCAAAGCCAATCTATACGTGCAGTAATGTAAGAGCTTCGGCCGGAAAGTTATATAGATTCACCACATTGAGAGAAGTCGCTAGACACTCGAAAGTAAAAAGAGTTAAAAAGACGGAGATCCACGAAGACGAAGAAAACGGGCTAGACAGAAACTGAAATATATTCTCAGGAAATCGATTTCTAAATGACTTAGCTGCCGATTTTATAAAAGTTATGGTAGTATGTAACTTTATGTACACAGAAACGACTGTTTTTTTAGTATTTTTTTTATGTGAGTTAAAAAAGAAAAGAAAAAGCAGACAGGAGTTCAAACAAACCAGAAAATATTAAGTCCTCTTTATTCGACTACAAATTAACAAATTCAGCTCAGTGTACATTCACAACTGAAAGATTTTGCATATCATATCAAAGGTCGAGCTCTTTACCTCTGGTGGTATTGAATTAAATCCAGGTCCTATACGTATTCAAAATAGTAGAAATTAAAATACAGCTGTAGTATTAAGTTCCAGTAGTGTAATATTACAATTTAGATTACATCGACTTGGATTGAGACCTAGATGTTGGAGGTAAGAGTTTTTTCAGAGCTGTTTCACACCAGATGTATGGTGATCCTAACCATCACCTAGACAGGTGCAGGTATTCAATATTGAAGGGATAACCCTGAACACTTCATTGAAAGTAATACTGAGAATTCGTGGATGACATATTTGACTAATATGTCAATCAGCAAGGTACAACAGCAGCTGGGAGGGGGAGAAGGGAGAGCAGAACAACAATAGGCTCTAGTTTTGTTTTAACATCGATGTTAAAATAATCATTAGGATAGCATCTGCTCTAATAACAAACCATTAAAAAAATAACATACGAAATGTCCACTCTCAAATTTGTTTTGATTACCACTTCCATATATATGTTATTCTATTTAATTACAATACCGTAAAATCCTGGTTATAAGCACCCCCGGTTATAAGCCCCCTAAAACCCCTTACAAACTAGTAGAAGCCCATGGCTTATAACCAGGATTTTATGGTATTATAAAATTATTTTCCTCTCTCTACCACAGCTATGGCAAATAAAGACAAAGACATCTTATGCTATGTGCATAATGTTTCACCAGTGAAAAAATTCAGCAATATACAAGTTACATACTTCACTGCACATCTACAAACTTCTGAAGAAAATGTAGCTAAAACTGTCTGCTTCAATCCAAACAAGAGAGACAGTGTCTACCATCATGAACAACAGAAATCACCTGTCAAAATACAGAAAAAGCACCAAGGATGGTCAAAAGGATATATGAGTAGTTACAACTAAAACCATTTCAATTACAGCCACTGCATCACTGCCCTTTCAACACAAAGACCTTTCTACTTCTACTTTACCAACAATATCTCCTCTCAAAGAGGAATCTGAAAAGCATAGTTAGCTTTACTCACAAAGCTAGCACATTTTGAAATCCCTACTGTTAGTTAAATACAGCAATTACAGTGCTCTGCACAGTACCATGACCACCACCTAACAGCGACACGTTCGTTACAGTTAATATTGTCATTGACTTTATGATTAATTTATTCAAATGTCCCACAAAATTAATGATGTTGCACAAGTGCTCACAAATACTGTAACATTATTTACTATCATTAAAATGATATTGCAATAACACTTGTGGCATATTCATTGCATATTAATGTAATAATATTATTGATAATTCCCAATTCAAGCCCAGTTTTAATATATATTTCACTCATCATAAAAAAATTATCGCAAAGAGTGTATACTTTCATTAAAATTATACAGTAGACACGTGTACCCATTGGGTACCTATTTTTGTCAATGTTCGAGTTTTGAAGATTGTTCCAGGGACCATAGAAGTAATCGGCTAACGCTGTTGCCACCCAATTCATATCATGTGATGTAAACAGATGCAACTCTGGTGCAGTCATGCCTATCTGAATACAATTAATTTTCAAAGAGTCAATTCTCCAGAGTAATGTTTGTTTACATCACATTTACATAACGTATGGTTATTTTTTGAACTCATATAAACAATGGAAACTGTTTATTAAGAGAAAATAACGAATGCGCCAATAACTGTAACTGTTTTCTATAATTGAAAATACGTGAAAATCATTATTTTACGCGCTGGGGTGACACCTCATTTTCTTTCAGAAGCTTTTTCCATATATCCAACAGATTTACACGTGTTCGGAGTGTCTATTTCATACAGCAGAGGTCAACTTGTTTCTTGAATATTGCTGACATAACTTCTGCCTCATGGTTGTGAGAGGCAAGGGCTTTCTTAATATCTGGCAAGATTTTCTTTCTTAGTTTAAGGATGACCATTTTTTCTTCACAACAAACACAGACTGATTGCACAAAGTTATAGCTCTCAAGCAATAGCTCATTTGTTATGTCCTTCCCAACGACTCGCAGATGTGCAATAACTTCCTCAAAAACAAAGTACTCAGCGTCGGTCATCGAACTTTCCCTCAGCTTTTCTCCTCTTGATTTAAGAAATTCAGAAGAGTTCATGCTTGCCGTTTTCTGAAAGGTAAATTTTTGCCTTTTCCGTGGAGCGCAATCAGAGTTTATATGTCTAGTGTGTTCACCAAATGGATTTGAACAGCCTTTACATCTACATTGCTCTCCACAGCTTACTCGCATCAGTAAGCATTTACATCTGCTGGAATAGCTTCCTGGGGCGTTGTTACAAATATTCCTGGTCTCACCAACAGATCCCTTCTTATTCACTCCACATGCGCACGAGAATCTTGGCCGGCTTTCCTTTGATGATTGCTCCAGATCTGTATTTAGGTGTTCTGACTCGCTCGTTTTAAGATGTACGTAGTCATAATGACCGCAGCCGGCACTGTTGAAGGACACATAAAGAGATGACACTTCCCTCAGTTGGTATGTTGGAAGAACAGGAATAACGGGATAGTTTTCTAGCGAAGAGAAAATTACAATAGGCCTCCTCAAAATATTACTCATCCCCAGTACCATTAGATTGCCCAGTTCACCAATAAAATGTCCCGGTTCTTTAAACTTCTCCACTTCTTCATTAAAATCATCTGTCGTAAGAAATTTTTCATATTCCTTTCTCCTTTCCCCTTTCCATTCTGCCACTGTCAGAATCCGCAACTCTTTCGTCATCTCATCTTCACTCGTGTTTAATACTTTCAGTTCGGATAAGATATCTAAATCTTCTTCATTAAGCCCTCCATCGTCTCTTAGCCTACATATATTTCTTGCAACAGCTCTGAAACAACAGTCGCCGTCCTTAGAAATGCTTTGTCTCGTCATCGACCAACTCTGCAAAATGTTTTCTATTCGCTCGTCATGTTCCTCAACATCTTGGTTGTTCTCAAATGTGGCATTGAAAAAAAGATTGAGCGAGGTGCTTTGGTACGGAAACTGTTTATACGAAATTTTGCTCGACTTACTAATACTTGTTAAACTGTTGTAAATTCCCATCTTGTTTTGAGCTTTATTCAACACATCTATGGCATCAGCTTTGCTTAATGGACCCTCTGCTTCAGAGCGGGAAGCAGACGCTTCCAAGACCGAGACTGGAGAGGGATCATCTATGGCGATACCAAACGTTTCGCATGGGGTTTCTAAGGAAGATTGTCCTTTTTGTAGGATTCTGCGTCTTGCGTCATTCACACACTTCTTTTCAGGAATTTTGTTCTCTGGATCGTTTTTGTTGTTTATTCTATCAAAGATGATCATCAGTAAGGCGTAAGCGAGACGGACGCCCACTTTACTGGCACCAAACAGACTGTTTAGCCAACGATGCAGTGCTTCATTTCTGTTCGTTCCTCTTCCTGGTGCGATGCCTAGGAGGTAGTGTGTTAAATTAAAATTTGCATGTGAAATGTAACAGAGATTCCGTTTGCTTTTTCTTTGCTCATAGAAAGGAAAGGACAATTACATTATCAGGAAACTGCGATAACAAAATTCACCGTACGATACAATATATATGTCCGTAGTCGTGAATTTTATTATCAATTTTAAAAGACACTAGTGTTATTTATACCAAATATCCGACTACAAACCATGGTCTCATCAGCACCATGAAATCATGGGCATTGATTTACACTCTTTTGTTTGGCGAAACTATGATTGAAACACACGTCCAAAGCTTCATCTACAGTTTCATTGAATGAATTACGAATTACGAATTACGGCTTTTAGAGTAGATCTGAACTGAACTTGTATGTTTTGTCCTATAAATTGAAATGTTATAACTGTCATCGCCGACATGTTATGCTCATTAGCTTCTTTTGTTACCAACATGGCTGCATGTCATTTTTTTGTTATTTGAATCTTTGGCGATTCGTTGCAAACCATCAATAGGCTGCTTGACTATAGCGCCTTTAAAAACGTGCCGGAAGACAGAAAGAAGCAAATATCTTTTAAAAACGTAATAATTAAATTTTGTTTTGACACAAAGTTATAGGATTTCTACTCTATAACTTTATATTTTGCATTCATAGAGCAAAACAGGCAAATTCAGTTCAGATCGATATCTACTTAAAACGTTGATTATTGGTTACTTTAGTCCTATCGCGGGGCAATAACAAGATTTACAAACGCTTAAATTATGGGAAGCCTGTGGCTTGTGCGAAGTGCAAAAACTTTGACCCCCCGCACCTCAACTATATCGGGTGCATTATGGGTAGGAGTAAGTTCACTACAGCCGATATCCGCGCGCGTTTGCAAATCATCATAGCGTAAGACTTGTGTAGTTGATTTAAAGTTCAATAATTTATCTAGAATATCTATAGTTATATAGTTGGGGTGCCGGGGGTCAAAGTTTTTGCACTTTGCTGTACACGGCATTTCTCGAGGTTTTGATGGATTTCAATTCAATGCGCTATATAGGAAAATAACGTGCTCTTCATTTTCTTGGAAATGGTCTACTTATTTGGAACGGAAATAGCCGACAAAGCCTCTTTTATCTAATAGAATATTAGACAAAGAAATTATGAGATACGGAAAGGCCAGAAAAGTAAAACACTGGAAGGTGCGTTATTACAAGCACACAAGACGAGGCATGTGCATATATAGATACATATATATAATCACCGAATTTTATCGTTGCATGACTGAATGAAACGCCATCCTACCCCCTTCCACCTAGAAGGTCACAAGAGGGATAAATGCCCGTAGATATATTTAGAGAGAAAAAATTCAGTTGAGTTATTCCATTGTGGGCTTTCAAAATACTTTGATGGCAGTAACTAACAGAGTTGCCATGTGTTTATACATGGAGAGAACCAGTTTACTTGGTGCCGACAATTTCAACACTGTACGCACCTGATAAGCAGCCTTTTCGCATGTGCTCCATGACGTTCCTAACTTCTTTTAAAGCGTCCTCTGAAAGCACTGTCCTCCCTGAGTTGTTTTCGACATTGCTCCACTTCTTTATAAAATGTTCTGCATTCCTTATTAGTGTGTTAGGATCAGGGGTTGGCTTTGATCGTGTGTCTCCAAGGTCTGTGGGATCTCTGAATATCAGACGGAGATCCTGTATGCACCTCCAGTGAAATGGATGGCGTTTAGATATTTTGATACTGATTCTTTGAAAAGCGTGAAAAAGATCTAGCTTAACGACAAGTTCTTGTCCAAACACTCCCTTCAATTTATTTCTCCAGTGACAGCAGTTGTCCACGTAAAACTCATCAACAACCTTCCCTTGAGCACAAAGCCTCTTGTATAAGCCTTCAAGGAGACATCGAACTTTATCAAATGACTGACTCTGAGTTAGTTGCCACGTCATCACCTGCCCATTTTCATTCAAAACACAGAATAGTGTGTCGTACTGTTTTACCCATTTTCCGTCTTCTTGTCTTTCGTATCCAATGTTAGTCGTCACTTCAAAAGTGTGGTCACAGCTCAGCCACCCTTCCTCGATTGAAGTGGAAGACATCCGTTGAATAAGAAGCCTTTCATATGTCTCAAAGTAGTGAAGAAAAAAATTGGTGATCATTTTGCGACCAGGACACGCACGCGACTGGTTAAACTCCGGGAAACTAGTATCAAATACCACAGGATGTTTTGCACTGTAAACTTCAAAATCTTCTAAAAACCGTCTTTCAGCGTCCAAATGTCGCATGTAGCCTCGTTCAACCAATATATCATGCACTTGAACAAATGTCATTCTATTCCGGATCATGGTTACAATATTATCTATAAGCTCTGTTGTCATTCCAGTTTTGTGCGATAGAAGATAAGGTATCATTGCTTGTGTTCCAATTTTATCTAGAATAGCGGGGTCGTGTCCAGCTATCTCATGTCCTGCCCGACAACAGTATTCTCGACTCACTATCAAAACAGTGCCGGACATTCCGTAAATGCTTCTCGGTGTGTGACGCCTCGAACGACCATCTTTCCATCCAGAATTCCTTAGATAGTTTGTGACTTCGACGCATCTAGGACATTCTACTTCGTCTTGAAAGTACTGTGGAAGTTGAACGAAAGGATCCCAAATGATGAGATTGGGAAGGACATACTCATAGGAATTCGGGAAACCAGCAGTAGTTCTTGTCACAGCCAATATATTCTCAGTTGGCTCAACTGGCGACAATAAATGTCGTAATAGCAGTCTTTGGATTGCTCTTTGTGTAGAAGTACTGTAGATATTATCGTCGCAAACACTCGATCTAAAACAGAGTGTATGAAGAAATAGTAAACCAAAGAAAAGTTTCAAAGGCCACATATTAAAAACTGTTCAATCCGAGTTTGTAAGAAGCAAGCCGGATTACAATAACTTAATTCGGATTTTCCTTTTTTGTTACCGGAAGCTTGGCAATTAAATGGGGATGATCGACCCATCATTTGTTGCGAAAGAAAAGTTTATTTCCTTTGGGAATATACTCCACCCCGCGACATCATGTTTGTGTTGTAATTCTATTATACTAAGCTGTGAATAGTTCCTTCAAGTTAGGTCGCTGCAACTAAGCGGAATAATAATTTATAAAATAGTCATGGTGTCAGAAACAGTAATCAATACTATTGTTGAGATTTTATCGTATAATTCCGTCATCGTTTCATGGAAGGATAGAAAGCAAATTCCACCGTTCATTCGCGTTGTAATCCATTAGAGAAAGTTTTGTATAGTTCCTCATCAATTAGGTCAATTCGCGCAAGGCCGCAAGTGTGTGCAAAGAGTTGAAACACCAGTGCAAATTTCACTTTTCTCTTAGTATCTCAAAACCAAAGTTTTTATCTGAATTTTGTCATAAACGGATCTAAGCACTGAATATCCGTTTTCCCCCATACATTTGACAAGGAAAGCCAAATATATGTGGCGAAAATAGCAGAATCTTTACTGTGATTTCACTGAAAAGTTTTCAATTTTAGTTCAGGCGCGCGCTCGGTTGACGCAATCATCACGGCATTTTCGATCAAAGTGCGGTACGCGTATGCGCACTCTCTCTGCAGTTAAAAAGAAGTCATATGACTTCTCGTACAATTCAGTATAAATTCAAGCTCGTTAATTTTCAAAGTGGAAATATTGTTTCGGGAATAAACCGTTTGAGAAACGTTTTGGGAAACACTAAAATTCTCAAATATTTTGTTTAGTTGGTCAGAGTAACATCGGCAATGTTTACTCAATGTTATACTTTGCGATGAGCAAATTAAAATGTTGTTGCTGTATTCTTACTCTTCATAATTTATAGAAGACAAGGGCGTATCTAGCCTTTAGACCCGTAGGCCTGGGCCTACACATTTTACAGCCTACTTGTCTTATTACAAGTGAATGTTGGGCTTGAGAAGCTGTTGAAATACACAAAACATGACCTGAAAGTGCAGCAGAAGGCATTTACGAAAGTCTAAATCTAAAAATTTGCCGGCTCAAGAAGCGACACTTACGGAGCCGTTGTTTGGGCCTACAAATTTTAAAAACCTGGCTACGCCACTGGAAGACAAGCAATCTCACAACCTCTAACTGAAAATTTAGCTTCACATTGTTAACGAGCTTCTAATCGACTATTGTGAAAGTCGGGCTTGCGCCAATTTACAAAGCGTACCCAAAACAAAGAGGTCGGAAGCTCATTGAAATTCTGTTGTCAATGATGGCTAACTCTAGCTTATTGAATTGCTGGTTTTCACTCAATCCCCAGAGATTCAAATGACAAAGGAATGGCGGCCACGTTGGTGCCCCAACAAAAGAAGCTAACGAGAATTCTATTGTTTAAGAGCACCAACATGGCGGCTATGACGTCAAGTGAAAGCCAGCAATTAGCTCAAAAAGCTCTAATTTTACAAAAAGAGAACACATTAAACATTTGAAAAACCACGCATTCTCAATAATAAAGTTCCAAGTCGTTTAATACTGTTTATCCGTTTTGTTTTGTTTCCGACTGGCAGGCAATTTGCGTCGAGTGGCCAAACGGTGAAAAACTTGCGTGCGAAATTTAACTAGAAGATAGTCAACGCAAGTCTTCGCAAGCACAAGTTGGCAAGTGTCGTTAACTTGCAAGTCCATTTGGAACTTAATACTGGAACTTAATACTGGAACATGAATAAGTAGAGGTCAACTTCTTTAATTTGCATACACGAGAAATATATATACTAGGGGAGCAGAGAATGCATGTCACCGTGCTACCGGCCACAGCTCCTAAAGACTGCTAAATTCAGCTAATAATTCTTCCCTTCGGTTATTACTAAAAGGATTTCAAATGAAAGTGTATTTCATCTTCAATCTCATGTGGCCCGAGTGAAAGCCCAGATGGGCTCTTGTTTATTTTACAATTTGCTAAGAAATGATGGATTATTAAAACATCAGTGACAAATACACAAAATGGGAGGATGGTTAGCCTGTGGGCCGACTAAAATGTCTTCGTGAACAATTTCGGATGGAGTTGATTTCAATGCTTTATATGTTCTTGAAGTTTTTCCATCGTTGCATGCTTTTTTAACAAGCGACGAAATTCGAAGTAGGACGTATATAAAAAGGGGTAGAAAAACTTATAGTTCTTGTGTGACTCGTGACTGAGAATAAAATATATTAAAATTCAAATGGACTACAACACAGTATTAAATAAAGCAACGTTCGAGCTGTGGTTGTCACGGGAGGGGCAACCTCTATAAAACATCAGCTTCCCCATTCAATATCAGTCAGCCGGCCCTTGACCTTGTATCCCAGGAATTTGTTTAACATGTCGAGCCTTTTATAAATATTCAAAAGTAATTGACATTTACATTTTAATACCTTCAAACACAGCACACAGCTTTTGGAGTCCCTTCTTCTTCAGCCACTCACTCACAAAAGCGGAGTTTTGTCCTTTAAATGTATCTAATATAAAAGTGTCCTCCATGATTCGATCGAGGACGAGAACGGAACATGAATTCGAAATCGAGACAACTTGTTCAAATCCCCCACCACCCCTCCCATTCGGTGTCAAATTCCCCACCCCAAGGACAGCTACCGATGTCAAATTCCCTACTCCCCGGGCACGAAAATGAGTCAAATGCCCGGGGGTTGCCCGGGTGGGGGATGGTGATGTTTCGAATTGATCGGTACATATAAGGTATTTTAAAATAATTCGCTTAGATAAACATGTGTCGTACCATTATCTACCTTATATGTATACAGTAGTATCTTAAAGTGCCTTTAACCCCAAAAATTATTACTTTAAACTATTCTTTAGAACTTAAGGAAAAAATGGGAGGCTAAAACTCAACTGTAATTTTTTTACGGCCTTTCAAAGTTGAGAACCAGGTGGTGTTGGCGCTACGATCGCAAAGCACGTTGGTCCACAGGAAACCCAAGCTCTGTTTGTGTTTTAAATTATAAGGGTTTGTATGGGATTTTTAACGAGTATTTGGTCGTATTTGTTAAGTTAAGTTAATTTCAACAGAATTCGCTGAAATTGCATACAGAGCCCAATGAAGAACAGATAAAGACTTCAGGTAAGTTTTCATTGATTTTATTTCTGTATTTCTGGCTTAACAAATACGACCAAATACTCGTTAAAAATCCCATACAAACCCTTATAATTTAAAACACAAACAGAGCTTGGGTTTCCTGTGGTTGGTCCATTTCACAAAATCGGCTCATTTCACACAGTCAAGCTACCGACGAGCGTATATCTCTGAGAGAGCTGTTTGAATCGATTCGATCGGTGAAGAGCGTTTTGTTCGGGTATTAAAAAGCAAGTTGTTCCCTCACGGGGATGAATAAACCTTGTACAGTTTATCAAAAATTGTGTGAAAAGCGCCACAGAGCAATTCAAAGGGAAAAAAGCGAGTCTCCAGCTCCACGAAACGGCGCTATAAATGAGGGTTGAATACTTTCAGGTTTGCCAGCTTTTAATAGGTGAGTAGTTTTTCCTTCACCCTTTTACTTGCATAAATCAAGGCTCAAAATATTGAGTCGAAGCTCGCAATTAGTTCGGTGTACATGTAGTACTGCTTGAAGTGGTACGTACTAAATTAATAGGAGCGTTCATTTTGTCAGCCTTTTGTTATTGTTTATAAATTTATTATAAACTTGTATATTTCGAAAGAAATAGCAGATGAGACCCAGTTTGCTCAGACTTTCGGACAGTATCCTTCCCCTGCTAACTGATTTCATATTTCAAGGATAATCACACAAGCAATGGACTGGTACAAAATGTACTACCAGTACCATGATGGTCTCCTGATGAGCCAAAATAAGCTTATAAATGTTGTACTACATGTAGGCTGTGTAAAACAAACAGATCATACTACACAGCCTAATTTTATTTGGTCTTGTTTTTGCAAATACATATATATATATATATATATATACAGCCGCTTGCAAAAATTCTGACCCCCCCATGAAAATTATTTAACAAATAAAGAAGCCTTAGCCATGTTTTATACTATCATAAAACACGATGGGCATTTGAGAACATGAGAGAAATGTTAAAGCACAAGCCGAAGGCGCGTGCTTTCAACATTTCTAGAGTGTTCTCAAATGACCAAAGTGTTTTATGATAGTATAAAACATGGATTTAAGGCTTCTTTATCTGTTTTATAATATAGATTTACGCGCGCGATGAAAGGGCACCGCCAGTTGAAAACTATATAACACGGCTAACCATGTTATATACTCTGATAAAACATGGCTTCTTAGCCAATCAGAGCGCGCGTACTATCGTATCTATATTATAAATACTTATATACTTATATCGGTTGCATCATGGGTAATCCAAAAATTTGCTTTTCAGACATTTTTCTAACAAAAAATATATCAGGTAGGATTGAAAAATGTACGAGTTAAACATTTTTAGATCATATGGGCCCATCCGTTGAAGACAACAAGTTTTATTTTCAGTTTTAGTTGACTAATTTATTCCATGCGTTTGCCACTGGGTCCGGTCGACCGAAACGCTGCTATGACTTCAAGGAACTCACTGTATTCTGAACTTTACTTTCTCCACGTCGCACTAGTTAGGTTTACTCTATTGCCCTGAATGAGGCTGAAGTATTAACTAAATTGATTTCAAACCTTGGAGCCTAGGTTTAAGCGTATTATCAATGTGAAACACGTTCTATATTATGGTAGTTCGATGTATGCGATTCTGCCAAACATTCAACCAAATTAATTAAACACAGGGTAGCTAAGAACATTTTTTTATGAAGTCCGCAATGCGGTTGTAAAAATCGCATTTAGTTATTGGAAAGGAAAGAAAGATCAGAACCGAAGTTGTTTTAATCTGTTTAAATTATGGACGAGAATTAAATGGTTTTGTCTTGTGTAAAAATAATTTCTCCTGCATGTTACATAAATTTTACAATTCAATTGGTCGTCAGTTAAACTCACATTGAGACTTATTCATAAGTAAACCTATTATTTACTTTGGCCTCACTAGGTTGTAAATGTATTGGTATTCCCGACAATCATTCAAAGATAATTTTTAGTCATAAAATAAATCAACTGATACACAGTTTGATTAAATCTTAACCATTTTATATAACTTAAAATTTATCTCGCGTAGGTTCTAACGTCGTTAACTGCAAGATATGTCAGAATATAATTAAGTATGCATCGCGACATCAAAACGAAAACCGCCTGCATTCAATTCTGAACAAGAGGCCCTGAGTGGCCTTAACTCGGGCCATCTAAAGCATGTACTGCATGGAGTTCTAGCATAATTTTGTGTCAACATGGTTTGTGCTAGAGTAGCCAGAGAATTGGTTCTCTACTGATGCTCTTGTCTGTCAAATGTCAATGTGCAAATGCCCCATGTATTCCGGGGGGGGGGGTTAGGTTAGGATTATTGTATGCCCGGGGGCGAGGGGGTTGGAAATGATAGAGCCATAATACACACACAACACACACATACATACATGCTGTGCATGTACATTTCAGCCACAATTTCCTTCAATTCTGTAGTTTAATATTACTTTCTTTTCAATATTGTTCCTTGAGGGTCATTAGAATAACAAAAAAAACTTGGTATGGGTGTTGTTGATTGAAGTGCAATGGTTATTTGAGTAGTCTGCACGATATCGAGTCACTCAAATTTGATGCATTGTAATTATATGAGGTGCAGTACGACTGAGAAATCAAGCAATTTAGAACAACAACTTCCAAATAATGTTGCTATTCATTGTGAATAGTTAGGTAATGTCATTCTACATGTGAAATAAAGTCATCTATTTGTAATTCTCAATTATTAACAAACCATTTTTGATTGAGGTCGTAAACTACAGACCACCATTTTCTAGTATTAGTGAGCTGCCACTGTGCTAGTGCTCATTTTCTACATCTTGAAGGAGACTGAAACTTATAATGGCAGGCCACAAAGAAACAAGCAATGTCCACTAATTTTTTTTATATCATTGGGGTCGCAGCATGATTAATTTTCATTCCCAAATAATTCTTAAAAGTACTCATACTCCTGATCATGACCGAGTGAAAGTGACGATGCTGATGCCAAGAACTGAGGAACAACAACAACAATTACATTTATTTTCTCATAAGATGATGGAAATGTTTACGAGTAATAAGTCATAATAAGAAATACAACGATGAGAAGGTAACCTTAGGGTTATCTTAAGCCAGGACCACCTCAGATGGAAAACACTGAAACAAGATCTAAAGTAGCTTGCATGGATATATAATGGTACCAAGAAAGGGGAAGGGAAAGAAAGAGTGCCACTTGCAGGTACATGTAAGTATACTCTCAGTTCTGGACCAAATTTAGTTATGCTATGTTATAAACTTGCAATAATGATAAATACACTACTCTATACATAATATCATTATGTCAGTTCTAAAAAAACACATTAAATACACTGTAGAATGCCTGAACCCAGAGATAATAATCAAATACAAAGAGGTACAGGCCAGATGTAAATAGACCCGGGAAATAGAACAAAATAAAACCAGTGTCAATAACACGCCACAGATAAATATGCGATTTCCACATCAAAATCATTTATCGTTCGTTTGAAAAGAAACTTCATTTCGGATTACTTACTCAGTTTATACTCACTCACTGCATGCTGGATTTTCGTTCCCGAATTTATTTAAATACATGTGCATGGGGGGGCGAAACGACTGTAATTATTTTAAACGGCCCCTGTCAGTCAGAGAACTGAGAAATCGGGTCATTTCTACTACACTTTCGAGAGGTTAATAACAATAAATAACAACACAACGACAGTAAATTGGTATAAAGGTTATCATGTTCAGATTAGCGGCTACTTACATTTACAAGCTGTTGTCTTTATACTTTTAGTATAAACAAACTAGTGGACTATTACAAATCCTGCATTCTGATTGGCTACCCTACTATAGGTCTATTTGTGATAGCCCATGGTAGAGAAAAACCGCGCGCATTTTCAATAAAATAATAAAAAAAAATCACCTTCAATTTGTTTTTTTCTATTATTTTCTACTGTCCGACCAATTAGTTTATACTAAAACAATTAGACCTCTCTCCCTCATGGGCTACGGGTCTAATTGTTAAATATGAGTCAGAGCTGTGTTGATCGCAGAGCAGACACGAGTGTATCTTAAAGCATGTCGCATAATATGTGATAAATCCCGTCCAAAGCCCGTGAAACACCTCTCAGCTTTAGAAAAGAGAAAAATCTTGGTATTGCACTTAAAGGAACCTTTGGTTTACACACAAAAACAGCTGATATTAAAGGTTTGCTAAGTCGAAACTCCCACCCGCCGCCATCTTGAAAAATATGAAAATGTTGCCACTGTTCACGTGACCAGCACAGTCCAATCTGATTGGTACGGTAGCGAAAAGAACTTCCAAAGAAGGCGCAATGCGATTGGTTGATGGCAAAATACCTCGACACAAAAAAAAAGAAACACTTGCGATTTAAGACTCGGGCCTGCCCACAGGCAGCCCAAGTAATAAAATAAAATATGTTTGATCAATACTTCATATGCGAAATAATTACGTCGCAAAAAAAAAACGCAAAAGAAATCTGGTGTGTTCCCAATGAAATTTTAGCACTTTTGCAGACTCCATAATACCCTGGTTCCAGAGGTTTTCTAGACGGAGAACAGCCGCGGCGAACGCGGCGAACAGCTGAACGCCGCTTCGCGGCACTTTCTCCGCAGCTGTTCTCTCTCTAGAAAACCTCTGGGACCAGGGTAACTCCATAACGGCAACAATATTTTAGCTGCGTTTGGCTTTGAAGTGTTGAATTTGGTTCAGTTTGTTTGGCAAACGACTGGTGGAACTGCCATAAGATAAAATAGAACGTGTTTCAAAATTGATAATAAACTTAAACTTAGGCTCCAAGGTTTGAATGCAATTTAGTGAATACTTCAGCCTCATTTAGGGAAATAGAATAAACCTAGCTAGTGCGACGTGGAGAAAGTAAAGTTCAGAATACAGTTAGTTCCTTGAAGTCATAGCAGTGTTTCGGTCGACCGAACCCAGTGGCAAACGCATGGAATAAATTAGTACAACTAAAACTGAAAATAGGACTTGTTTTCTTTAACTGATAGACCCATATGATCTAAAAATGTTTTACTCGTACATTTTTCAATCCTACCTGATATTTTTTGTTAGAAAAATGACTGAGAAGCATATTTTTGGATTACCCATGATGCAACCGATATAAGTATATAAGTATAAAATTTTCATGGGGGGGTCAGAATTTTTGCACGCGGCTGTATATATATATACTGGTATATTGTTTTCTTCTTTTTGTCAATATTTAAAATAAAAAAAATAAAACGTCGAAGACACAGGAAGCCGTTACCGGGTCTCCCAAGCCAGAGGCTTGTGTTTAAGTATTCCGAATTGGAATTTAGGTTGGTTTTTGAGGAGAGAGTTAAACCGGAGAAAAACCCTCGGAGCAAGGGCGAAATACCAACAAACTCAACTCACATATGGCGCCGTGCCCGGGATTCGAACCTGGGCCACAGAGGTGAGAGGCGAAGCGCTTAAACACTGCGCCACCCGTACTCCCCTTTTTTTGCTATCATGTCTGATTTCTAAGCAACCAAGTCCAGAATTGCTTTAAACATGATCGATAGTCAATGCAACAAGTTTCCTACCCTTTATAACATTTGGCTTTTGTTTCTTTTGATACAGGAACAGAAGAGAGTGACATTCCAGTTGCTTGTGCATAATTATATAGATAGGATACTAAACCAGCATATAATTTTACCGAGACAAATAATTATTACAGAACAATATATATAGCCTGTGTAGCAGTGCAAGGGAGGGAGGGGGACAGTGGAGCTACTTGTGCTGCTAAAATGGCGAACAACAAAATTCACATTAGCTATAGTCCTGTTCAATAATACATTTAAGCAGTGGTGTCGGGAGGGGGAGAGGCAGTTGCCCACCCCCCCCCCCCCCCCCCCCCCTCTCTGCCCAGTTTCAGGAGAGACAGAAGTCATCAATGAAAATGTCTCAGAATTCCCCCCCCCCCCCCCCCCCCTCGTTTCCCCCAATTTTAAGGACCTCCCTATGCCCCAGCATTTAAGCATTAATTAGCTTTTCTATAATTCAGGTTGATTTGTCCTATGAAATAATTACGGTACATACATTGTACATGTAAAACAATTTTTATTGTTTCCATTTATATTAAATTAGGTAATTTAAATATTTCCACATGTGTAATGTAGGTGCACAGAATCAAGTAATGCACTTATCAGCAGCTTCCGCCAGGGGTAGACCCCGGGACGATCAAGGGGATTGCAAAAAGGGTGGAACAAACTTGACGATTTTCCCCAGGGGTGGGGAAATCTTATTGGGGAGTGTTCATTATTTATGGCTTTGGGGGGTTGGTTGGTTAAATCATGGAGGGGGGGGGAGGCAGGCAAAAAAAAGTTTTAAGTGTTTTTGTAGGGGGGTCATCAAAGATTATACCTACTCCTTGGGGGGGGGGGGGGGGTCATCAAAGGTTTGATGTTCCTGTCATGTAAAATGTAATGAAATTGTTGTAATGCTTAGCCAGTGTTTAGTCTCCAGTGTTAGTGCTCTCTTTAGAGAGCAGTAAAATCTCAAAAATTGTGGCTCAGCCCTTTGGCCCTCACAATATTTAGACACAGTCTGCTTTGTTTCCTGGATATGCAGGATGGTATTCTCTAAGCCCATGATCAAAGGCACATCCCCATATGACAGATAATGCATTGGTGTCCACGAGATTAGTTATGCCAATTTATTTAGTTACAGTTATTTATTTATTTGAGACTATGGAACAATGCAATGATGAACTAGAATGCAATATGATGCACAAATTAAAGTACCCATCCAGAAAGGAGGCTTGGTACTGAAGGTAGAGATTTCCACAAGAATACATGTATATATATTTTTCTACTAAACAAAGGTAATGTATCCAGCATGGAAAATATTATAAATCTATAAAAAATAATAGTAAATTTAATAGATTACAAATAATAATGCAGTATATACAGTTTACATTCTTTCTTGCACATTTTTTTTTTTTTTTTTTTGGTGGGGGGGTTAATAAAGTTTCGAGCAATTTTGTAGGAGGTCATCTAAGTTTTAATTCATTCATAAGGAGGTCATAAAAGTTTTAACAAGAGAAGCAAATGAAATGCCCAACCCCCCCCCCCCCCCCCCCCCCCCCCCCAAAAAAAAGCCATAAATAATGAACACTCCCTTAGTCAAAGTCCCCTGGGTCACGTTTTCCTTAAACAGAAAATCCCTCTTATGTGAGATTATAATCTTACAAATTCCCCCTCCCTTATCTTGGAACTTCAAACAAAGTCGAGCATTTTCCCCTACCTAGGGGCAAAACTTACATTTAATCCCCTTTTATTCCACAACTTATATCCCCCTGGTCAGCCTGGCAGTCTATCCCTGGAGGAAGCTGCTGATAAGTGCATAAGAAAGGTATTAAAAAAAAAAATTTGCTTAAAAAAGTTGTGAATAGCTCTTGTTTTCCTCTCATTTGTACGGAAGCCGATAGGGGTCACACGTTGGCGCTTCCACTCAGGCGCTTCCACTCAGGCGCTTCCACTCAGGCGCTTCCACTCAGGCGCTTCCACTCAGGCGCTTCCACTCAGGCGCTTCCACTCAGGCGCTTCCACTCAGGCGCTTCCACTCAGGCGCTTCCACTTTGGCGCTTCCACTTTGGCGCAGTGCAGTCGAGAAAGCTTGGAAACTAGTTTGTCGACAACGTTTGACTGGCCAGATGATAACTTATTTAACTATAAGTTGCTTTCTACTTTGTGATTGTTCTCCTCCTGCCCTTCTAGATGCGAACAAGTCCGGTAAGTAATGCTTTTAAGAAGCTTTGTTTGTCGTTCACGTGAATGTTATGAGTTAAATCTTTGAAGAACTTATTTTGCAAACGCAGATCGTGTTTTTCTTGATTGACGAATGATGCGTCCACCAAAACACGACTCTTCTGTTGAGAATTGGAAGTGTAAGATCCAAGACTATCAGGATATCATGCATATGTATATATTATGAGTGAATAAACGTGTTGTTATGTGAAATCCATGTTATCTTGTTCCAGAGGTATTAATTCAGATTTGTGGAATATGCAAATTAGTTGATTAATTTAAGTTGTGCACACATCACAAAATAAATAATTTATATACAAATATTTGCAAACTTTGTACAAATGTAGTAATAAAAAAAGCATATAATCATGCAAACCACAATATTTCTTTTTTCTTTTAGTTATTAGGGAATGTTCATTGAATATGAGGAACAGGGACTCTTAAAAAATACTGGAGTTTACAAAGGGGGCCTTGGGTTTTGTTTTGCACTATAAGGTTTTCCCTATACAAAAACAATGTACAACTTCACATAATGAAGATGTACTAATAACACATGAAGATGGTTTTCCATGTTCTATAAATATAACAAAATACCCTCAAGGTCTTGACAAACTGGATGCAGGAGTAATGCAAGTACAACTTTAATTTTACATGTAACAGTTTTTCAATACTTTGAAAGTATTATTTTGTTATAGGACAGGAGAACTATCTACATGTACATATCTATTTTATAATATAAAATTCTATGTACGAATTTATCATTAAAAGAAAATCAAGCACACCGAGCAGCCAATGAAATTGCACATTCTTAGGATGATGTTCCCGTAATTTATATTATAAAGCATAATAAGAGAATGTTCATTAATATGAGGAGGGGGCATGAAGATATCGGAATTGCGAGTACAATTTTCATAGCACCCCATCCATCATTTCAACTGTTTGAGTGCGCTCCCCCCCTCATAGTAGAGGGAAAACCTAGTGCAAAACAAAACCCAAGGCCTCCTTTGTAAGCTCCAGTATTTTTTAAGAGTCCCTGTTCCTCATATTAAATGAACATTCCCTA